>BLSH010481670.1:257741-273033 GCA_018402905.1 Glandirana rugosa
CCCCAACACAATGAGCACTCCGCGCGCTCACAGTGAGAGATATCGCAGCCACTCTGTCACTGTCAGACTGCGGTCGGCAAATGGTTAACAACAGCACATGACTGGCTCTTGAAATGTGATTAATGCACCACAGCAACACTTCAGAAAAGAGAAGCAAACTCTATAGGAAAAACAAAGCAGAGAAGAAGGCGCTTCTAAGTGCAGTAATAAAACTATTTAATGACAAGGAAGGGTTAAAAACACTTACAAGATGGAAGTGAAATACAGGCATATCAATGAATCCATAATGTCCAGCGGGGTGCCTCAAACCAAAACATTGGTTTGAAGAAGGAGCGACTGGGCATGCTCCAAAAAATGTCCCGCCAACTCTGACGTCACTTCTGGTTGCCTGGACTGGTCTGGTCCTAACAACAGGGCCCTCCATCATGGATCAGAGAGACAGTGTTTCCCACCGCTGGTCGGCTGGAACTTCCACCTGCAGCGGTCTTTGCTCCCAGGAGGCATCCCGCTGGACGTTATGGATTCATTGATATGCCATCTTGTAAATGCTGAGCATGATACCTAATGTTTCTCCTCTGCATGACTAGGGGAGGTGAGGGTTACTAGATACTAGGTTGTGCAGGGCTCTGTGATTATTAAAAAAAATGGCAATTTTAAGTGTTAGGGAGGTAGTCATACCAATGTTCGCGGTCCAGCTTAGCTTCATTTTTGATCATATGCTTTTTCTTCCCCATTCATCCTCATTATCAAACAGAGAGCCTTTGAGAAAGCCAGGATTGGCGCAAAGCGTCAGGTGGGACAGTGACGTCATCACGTAAGGTGGGACTTGGAGGCCATCTTGCTGTAGCCCGGTAGATGCATATACCTCATGTCGTGTGTTTGACCCTAATGGATTGTTATGGGAGTTTTTATCGGTCTACATCTGAGAGAAACATAGAAACATAGAAAAGTGACGGCAGAAAAAGACTGAGTAGTCCATCGAGTCTGCCCCTTTTTATTTATTTATTTATTTTTTTTACATTAACCTTGTTGTCTGACTATGGATTTATGTTTATCCCAAGCAGAGCATTTTTTTTTTAAAAATAAACTTTTATAGTACCATCTGCACTATCACTCTGTTTTTTTCCCTTAGGCTTGTACCTACTGATGTAAGGTGGAGCAGAGGAGGAGACGTGTAACTAACCGGGAATCCTGAAGCGCCTTCTTCTCTGCTTTAGTAATATTTAGGATAGTTTTTTTCTACACTATTCTATTGTTTTCTATTCTATTCTAATCTATTCTTTTCTATTCTATTTAAATTTGAATTTCTATTATATTCTATTGTTTATTTAATTATATTCTCTTCTATTCTTTTCTTAATCGAATTTCAGAAGATGGATATATTCTTTCTATTTTATGCTATTGTTTTTTTATTCTATTCTATTCTATTAGTTTCTATTCTATTCAGTTCTTTTATTTACTATTCTATTTTGTTCTGTTTTACTCTATTATATTCTATTCTTTTATTTTCTGTTATATTCTTTTCTATTCTATTCTATTTTTTTTATATCCCATTCCTTTATTTTCAATTCTATTTTCTTTTCTTTGGAAATTCGAAAAATATTTGAATTTGAAAACCATTTGAATTCGAAAACTATTCGAAATTCATGCGAAAACTACTTGAATTGATTCGAATTAGAATTCTGAAAATTCAAATTGATTCAAATATGAATAAACAAAACAAATTCCGAAAACGAATTAAACGGGTTAAACAAATTTAACTAAACAAATTTATGTAAACAACGAATCTAAACAAAGCTAAACTAAACACGTTTTTTCGTTCTGTTCATGTCTATGCCATCGTTTTTTTCTAAATCACGGGGGCCCTGCACAACCTATCTAGCAACCTCCACCTCCTCTAGCCACACAGAGGAGAAAAATTAGGTATCATACTCAGCATGTATTAGCAAATTGTGGGTGTGGCAAAAGTATGTAATGCAGAGTGCAGAGGTCAATAGTATGTAACACAGAGGTCATTAGTATGTAACACAGAGGTCAGGCATATGTAGCGCATAGAGCAGGTTTCAAGTGTACGGAATGCAGTTTGCAGGGGTCAGAAATATGAAACACACAGCGCACACATGCATATGAATTTGGGCATCATAAAACTGCTGATCCCTCTATAACACATCCAAGCCAGCACTGAGATTCTGTCAATACAGCCAGCACCCTTGTACAGCCCGCTGCCTTCCCCACTTACCCCCAGCTGTCCTAACCCTTCCAGCTTGAAGACACCTGCATGTTTTGCCCAGGCATACCAGACCCCCCTGGTTTAATATCACCACTTGCAATCATCTGATATCTTTCATTCATTCAGTTTAGCGCCACCACACACAATATACCAGACCCCCCAGTCACCATTTAAACACAGTTGCATCCCCTGGTTTGGCAGCAGGGGCGGCTGGTGTATAAGGGATGCTTGGGCGCCGCCTCCCCGTTGGCTAAAAAGAAAAAAAAAAGTCAGCCCGGCTCCTACAGGAGGCACCAGTACATTGCCTTTTTTTTCGGCTCCTTGGCTGTCACCTGACAGCCAAGTAGTGAGCCTATTGGTCAGCCATTAAAGGCTATGTGTGTGCGCTGAACAGTCGCACACACATAGTCTGATTGGCTGCCCTGAGCCTGTGGCCCAGTGTGATTGGAATCGGGGGGCGGGTCAATGTGGCGGCGGACGTGACTCCCGCTCCCTCAAAGACCCTGACCGGTGACCGATGGATTGATGGGGACAGCCGCTCTCCGCAATGCATATCTCTGCAACACTCCTGCCTGCCTGCCTATTAGATGGGGTGAGTGCGGGACTTGTCCCAACTTTGGGGGGGGCTCTGCACCTGTGATACTGCCTGCAAAGTGCCCCCATCTGTGATACTGGCTGCAAAGTGCCCCCACCTGTGATATTGGCTGCAAAGTGCCTCCACCTGTGATATACCAGCTGCAATTTACCCCCACCTGTGATACTGGCTGCAAAATGCCCCAACCTGTGCTATTGGCTGCAATTTGCCCCCACCCGTGTTATTGGCTGCAATTTACCCCACCCGTGATACTGGCTGCTATATACCCTACCTGTGGTGCTGAGCTGTATACTGTGTCCTGTGATGCTGAGCTGTATACTGTGTCCTGTGATACTGAGTGGTATACTGTGCCCTGTGATGCTGAGCTGTATGCTGTGTCCTGTGATGCTGAGCTGTATACTGTGTCCTGTGATGCTGGGGCTGCATATTGTGTCCTGTGATGCTGAGCTGTATACTGTATCCTGTGATGCTGAGCTGTATACTGTGTCCTGTGATGCTGAGCTGTATACTACTGTACAATATGTGGAATACAGTGCATGGAGTGGGTGGATTCTATAAGGGGTGGGGCTTATTAGAAGTAGGAGGAATAAAAAAGGAAGGGCGTGGCATGGCGACCCCCCCCATCCTAAAACTTCACCAGCCACCACTATTTGGCACCGCTGGCTGGCAGAGCCTCGCTCATGCAGTTTGCTGATTGGCTCCAGCTCTCATGTTTCCCGGGTCCAGCCACACTGCTTATTTCTGCTTCGAGAGGTGGTGGCGAGATTTGTGCCGCTGGCTGAGAGAGTGGAACTGTATATCACTATATACGGGGCGGCCTGTGTCAGTCGGGACTATAGTTTTACTATTATGGGGTTAGTTCTTCCACCTGTGCCTGAAATAAAGAAAAAAGTGCCCTCTCTGCTCCCGCTCTCAGGCACTTCTGCTGAATGGATAAGGCCCAGGTGTCACAAGCAGAAGTCAAAGGCGTATTCCAGAGGCAAGTCGGGGTCAAAGCGGGTGGCATTCAGACGTAGTCAAAAGGAAGAGTGAGGATGTAGTCAGGAGCTGTGGAGCGGGACAGGAGGGGATCCCCCTTCTGGGGGGGGGGGGTGAGGCCTCAGGCTTGGGTGCAGCCAGGAGTGGGAGTCAGCTTCTGGAGTGGCACAGGAGAAGCAGGAGAGCAGCTGAGGTCTACATGGAAGGAGACTCTTTAAAGGAATCCACCAATAAGTCGGTGAGTGGCGGCCCCTGGGAGTTGGAGGAGACAGCTGGGACAGTCTGGGAGAGAAAGAGAGAGCAGTCTGTAGAAGCCAGGAGGAACCAACCAAGGGGAAGGAGAGCCATTAGACCGCAGGACAGACTGGATGGGTCTGAAGGATGGGCTGGGAGTAGTAGTTCTTCCAAAGGCCCGGCTAGCACCAAGGTATTTTATTACACAAGAGAGGCTGTCTGGTTTCCGTGAGAGAAACCTACAGCTCTCAGCCACAAAGGGTAGTTCTGAGGCCTTGCCAGCAGCTGCAGCAGGCCTCACCATGTGCTAGCTGTGGTGAAGAAGAAGTATTGTAGAGGTCTGATAAATTTCCCTTTGGACCAGGAGGACAGGTGTAACGGTCAGCAAGTAGTGTACTGGAGAGAAGTACAGGAGAAGTGTAATGGTCAGCAAGTAGTGCGCTGGAGGTGAAGAAGTTTATATACCGGAGGTGTATATAGTAGGTCCTTTGTTCAATTACTGGGCATTCCACAGTCATCCCTATCCCTATCCAAGTTCAAACCCCTAAATAAAACAAGAAAAACAAAGTACCTGTTCAGTGACTTTGGATGCGTGGAATACGATTGAGGGCAGCAAGCAGGTGGACCACAACTTTCAGCCACTCTTAAGGGAGTACATGGCTGCATACAGAAGCGGGTAGCAGGTTACACAGAAATTCTGTAGATCAGATAGTAATGAGTCAGTGCTATAGCCCAGTTCAAATAGTCCATTTGGTGCCAGCGTTAGTGATAGATGCATGTGCACTCGGGCATGCGTCTGCGCACACTTGTACCACTACCCGCTGGCCTGAGGCTGTACACCTGTGCACTAGAGCTTCATCTGCTCCATGGACAAGCCTTCTCTGACATTGCCCCTTGCTTACAGGCAGCCTCTGGATGCTCAACTGGCTGCTCTTCTGTGGATGACTGTGGAAGAATGCATGAACACGTTCTTTAGCATAGACATTGATTTCGGGCTCTCAAGAGTCCTCCTCAGAACCATACCCCTTTCACTTAATTAAATACTATAACTGGTTCTTTCTACTTCTGCAGTCCAGAATGGCTTCTACCTCCAACTCCTCATCTCCATTAATAATCACAGGTTCAGGTGGTCCTGACCTCCGATCAGGAAAGAGGTTCAGCACTGCAGGTTTTCAGAACAACGCATGGAACACCAGATGGTTCTTAAAAGGCTCCAGTAATGTCATTTCATAGGATACACTGTTAATTTTTCTCCTTCCCAGAAAAAAGACCCACAAACTTGGTTACCAACTTCTTTGAGGGACAGGCCAGCTTCAAATTTGGTGTCTACAACCACACTCAATTGCCCAGCTGTAGAATCAGTTCCTCCCTTCTCTTTTTGTCAAAAGCTTTCTTGTTGTCCTCCTGTGCTTTAGCCGCTGCCTCCTGTAGTAACTTTTCATTGCAGCTGAAAAAATCCAATGTGCTTTGAACAGGTTCAGGAATGAAGTCAGGTGAGATTGATGGGTGGAAGCCATAACTGGCAAAGAACAGGGACTGTTGGGTTGGTCCTTTCTGTTTGATTATTAGTCTGCAGATAATAAGCAGAGGACAAAGAAGGTTTAGTTTTCAAAGTTTTACACAGTGTCTTATAAAACCTCAAGGTAAACTGAACTCCCGAATCTGAAACCATTTTCCCATGAAGTCTGACAATCTCCTTGACAAAGACCTGGGCAATTTCCATAGCAGATGGCTTGCCCTTCAGAGGATAATCAATCTAATACAATGAAAATAGCCATGCAACCTTCAGATGGAGGAAGCTGCACTATGAAATCCATGGAGATCATCTTCCAAGGTCTGTCAGGTACTGGCAAAGGTCTAAGTAAATACAAATCTCTACTCCTGGTACTCTTGCCCTGGGTACAAGTAGCACAATAATTTATGTACCTTCTACAGTCTTTTTCCAGATCAGGCTACCGAAACATGCGTTGCACCAGATCAACAGGTTTATGGATCCCACGGTGGCAGGCCAAAGGATGGTCATGGAAAAACCCCAGGATAGCCACACAAATGTTTTCTGGTACCAAAATCTTGTCTCCAGTCCAGTATAGGGAAATACAGGGCCTAGAGATCAACCTTCAAAGTTGCGATTGCTTATCTCAGCCTTATTGCTAAGGAGGAAGTTTAGCTCTGAAGCTATAGAAAGTGCTTTATTCAAATAAACCTTTCAAAAAAATAACCAACAAGGTTTATCGCAAGTAGGGATGGGCGAATGGTTCGGCCCCAGCATTAGTTCAGGCTGAACTTTGGCTATTCACCCGTTCGCCGAGCAACCAAATTATCAGGGCCACCGCACAGTGCATTGAAAGCCCTGATTAGCTGAAGCAATGAAATCTTTGCACAATCAGGGCACAGAGCACGGTCAGAGCCATGATTAGATGCTGTCACAATGACTCTATTCAATCATGGCTCATTGATCTTAATCCCGCCCCACACTATAAAAGTATTCTTTCAATAGCGGCCATTTTTAGTGCGATATTGGCGTGGAGAGAGATAGAACAGGGCTCTGTTCAGTGCTACTAGATAGACAGTTAGTGTGCTATAGTGTGCTATTGTGATTCTATTGTCAGTGTATAATATCCGTTTAGTGTGAATCTAGTGCTAGTTCAGTCAGTGTGAGTGTAGTGTGACCACCATTCATCTTTACATTAGTGTGAATCTAGGGATCGTTCAGTCAGCATGAGTAAAGCGACCACCATTCATCTTTACATTAGTGTGAATCTAGGGATAGTTTAATCAGTGTGAGTGTAATGAGTGACCACCATACATCTTTACGTTAATGTGAATTCAGGGATCGTTCAGTCAGTGCAAGTGTAGCGACTACCATCCATCTTTACATTAGTATGAATCAATGGGATCGTTCAGTCAGCATGAGTGTAGTGAGTGACCACTATTCATCTTTCAATTAGTGTGAATCTAGTGACAGTTCAGTCAGTGTGAATGTAGTGACCGTTTAACACAGTATATTTCATTGTGTTACTGCAAGTTTAACGCTGTATATTTAATTGTGTTAGTGCACGTTTAATGTAGTATATTTCACTGCATTACTGCAAGTTTAACACCGTATATTTCAATGTGTTACCTTGCATTTAACGCAGTATAGTTCAGTGTGTTGCTGCAAGTTTAACGCCATATATTTCAGTGTGTTAGCTTCCGTTTAATGCAGTATAGTTCAGTGCGTTACTGCAAGTTTAACGCCGTATATTTCAATGCATTACGTGCCGCTTAACGCAGTTAATTTCTGTGCATTAGTTCACGTTTAACACAGTATATTTCAGTGCATTACTGTAAGTTTGATGCCATATATTTCAGTGCGTTACCTTCCATTTAACACAGTATATTTCAGTGCGTTACTGCAAGTTTAACGCCATATATTTCTGTGCGTTACAGCAAGTTTAACGCCATATATTTCAGTGTGTTACCTTCCGTTTAACACAATATAGTTCAGTGCATTACTGCAAGTTTAATGCCATATATTTTGATGCGTTAACTTCCATTTAACGCAGTATAGTCAAGTGCATTACTGCAAGTATAACACCATATATTTTAGTGTGTTACCTTCCATTTAACGCAGTATACTTCAGTGTGTTACTGCAAGTTTAATTCAGTATATTTCAGGACGTTGCTGCAAGTTTAATGCCATATATTTCAGTGCCTTACTGCTAGTTTAACGCAGTATATTTCAGTGCGTTACTGCAAGTTTAACGCTGTATATTTTAGTGCTTTACTGCAAGTGTAACGCCATATATTTCAGTGCGTTACTGCATGTTTGACGCAGGCGGGAAGGGGGGTAAGTGCCTGGTATTGAAGTGGTTAAATACCACCAAAAGAAAGGTCTATTTTTGTGAAAAAAATTATAAAAATTTAATTTCCATATAATGTTACATGTCTGCGCAATTGTCATTCAAATTGAGACAGCACTGAAAGCTGAAAATTGGCCTCTGCAGAAAGGAAGTGAAAGTGTCCGGTATTGAAATGGTTAAAAATGTTTACTCCCCCCCTTCTGCTACCTATGCTGACTAACTTGTGTAAAAAAGATATGTATACTTACCTATTTCCGTTCACTTCGACCTGGTCATGTTTCTGGTCATGGTCTGGTCATCCAGCAGGCCTCTCATGCACCAGGTAAATAGGAGCTTCAAAGCAGACACCTCTGGCCATGCTGCTTCACCTAGTTAATGTCCACCACAAAATGGATGGCGCAGAACTTCATGTGTCTTATGAAAGGTGGGCAAATATAAATACAATTTTTTATTGCAAAAATGGATGTAAATGAAATGGATTTAAAGGGATAGCTTCCATTTATATCCATTCAGTTTGTCTATACGAAAAAGGACACAGCCCTGTTCAATTTAAAAAAGCGACATGAGCGAACACAGATCTAGAGGTGCATTGCTGTCTGTTTTTTATCTGACCACTTTGTGTGCACCAAATGTCTTTGTAAACCCAGATGTTACCTAGACTGTGCAGAAAGGACAAAGCAGGCCACACCCACTACAGGCTGCCTGCAGGAAACTACAGGAGGGGGCGGGGACAAGACCAGTCACCCTGCACAGAGAGAGCAGCAGTGACCGGTCCTTATTACAGGAAGCAGAGGTAAAGTCCCATACTGGATTACAGTACAGATCTGAAAGAAATACACAAAGCACACCAAGATTCAAGGAATAATACACATGAATAGTATATTCAGACAATATTTCCTTATCTTGGAGTTCAGCTTTAAAGATTTTTGATTTATTTTTCTTTCTGCATATAATTTTAGGCGTTGAAATAAAAATAAAAACCAGGGGTAGCTGCTGCTTTAATTGGTAACCTATGTACCATAAAAAAGTTAGTGAATGAAAAGCTGTGCTTACCCTCCCTGTGTGCAAAATATTTCGTGTAAAATAGCAATATATAAAAGCGCCTTGGATACTTATTTAAAGTGCAAAAACACATGTAATATAAGTCCTTATGATGAAATAAAATAAAAGTCCATCAAAGTTCAATAACCCATTAGTTACAGATGCTGTAGTGACTTTTTTTTATAAAATCTTCAACAAAAGGTTCTCCATGCTTCTACAAATTCACCACCTGTGCCCCCACCAGGGTGTGCACTTACCCGCTGCTGTAGACAGCCTGAGCCTGCACTCAGGTGGGTCAATCAGGTTTTTGGCTACTGTTCTGTCACCAACCATATGCAATGGGTCCATATCTCAGTGAGAAGCGCTCAGAATGTTTTTTTTTACATACTGTCACCAGTGCGGTACAGCGTTATCATATAACTGGTGTGGCAGTGATTAAGGACACTGACTAGTGACAGTATGTAAAAAAAAGTTAATATTTTTCCCTTTTTTTCTTTTTTATTCTTTTTTTCACAATTTTTTTTAACACACTATAACCAGAGCAATACAGTATTTCCATAGTAACACTGTACTGCTCTGGGGAAGTGATTTGGATTTTTTTTTTTTTTTACACATTATTATTATTATCCACTTGCCGACCAGCCACCATCATTATATGGTGGCAGGTCGGCGCGTTCCCGCGAATCGACGTACCTGTAACGCGGTCCTAAAAATAGCAACAGCTGCACGGCGGGGGAGCTGATGCGCGTGGCGGGGAGCTTCCCTGCCAGTGACATTTATACAGTAATCAGTGTAAATTTTTGTCCTTTTTTTCACACAAATAGAGCTTTCTTTTGGTAGCATTTAATCAACGTTGGTTCTTTTATTTTTTGCGCTATAAATGAAAAAAGACTGAAAGTTTTGTAAAAAATTGAATTTTTCTTCATTTCTGTTATAGAATTTTGCAAATTAGTAATTTTTCTTTTGGACAAAATGTATAATGCTACATATCTTTGGTAAAAATAATCCCAATGAGTGTATATTATTTGGTCTTTGTGAAAGTTATAGAGTCTACAAGCTATGGGGCCAATCTCTGAAAATTGATCACACCTGATGTACTGACGGCCTATATCATTTCGTGAGACCCTAACAAGCCAGGACGGTACAAATACCCCCCAAATTACCCCTTTTTAGAAAGTAGACATTCCGAGGTACTTAGTAAGATGCATGGCACGTTTTTTGAAGTTGTAATTTTTTCCCACAATTCTTTGCAAAATTTTAATTTTAATTATTATTATTTTTTTTTCATAAAATTGTCAAAATAACAGGTTATTTCTCACACACAGCATATGTATACCACAAATTACATCCCAAAATACATTCTGCGACTCCTCCTGAGTATGGCGATACCACATGTGTGAGACTTTTACACAGCCTGGCCACATACAGAGGCCCAACATGCAGGGAGCACCGTCAGGCGTTCTAGGAGCATAAATTACACATAACATTTCTTGACTACCTATCACACTTTTGAAGGCCCTGGAGCACCAGGACAATAGAAACACCCAAAAAGTTACCCCATTTTGGAATGTAAACACCCCAACATATATTCTAGGTGGCATAATGAGTTTTATGAACATGCCATTTTTTTCCACAAGTTTTTGGAAAATGTGGAGAGAAAATGAATACTCATTTTTTCTTACACAAAGTTGTCCATTTATACAATATTTCTAACACATAGCATATACATAGCAAAAATTACAACCCAAAATATATTCTGCTACTCCTCCTGAGTGTGGCGATACCACATGTGTGAGGCACTCTCCTGCACAATTCTTAGTCAGCACCAGTGAGACCTGGAAGGATATTTACCAGGCCTCCAAAAAGACTTGACTGGCCTAGCTAGCACATGTGAGGCCTAGTGTAAATTTACCAGGCCTTCGGATAATCCATTACAGGCATTGAGGTTCCCCTTGTGTAGAAGGTTTATTTGTTGGTGCTAGCTAGATGGACTACAACACCCAGGCCATCTGCACACTGTCAATGACACCAGATCCCAGCTTCTCCTGCACCTCTTCCAGACTGTCTTCCTCCCAATCTGCTAAAGATGACCATGATATTTTGGAAAGCAAAAAACAAAAAGTATTTTTAAGAGGCATGGTGAGTCTTTTGAAGGTGTCACTTATTTCCACACATTGGCAATAGTTACAGTGAGTAAAAAAAAAAGAGTCATCAGAGAACTGCAGTGCCCATATGGTGACATTGTACTGCTGTATCTAGTGGTCAGAGACACTGGCTGGCTGCACTGGCATAAAGTGTCATTGGAGCAGCCAGCCAGTGTTTGTGATCACTAGACACAGAAGTACAATGTCACCATATGGGCACTGCAGTGCTCTGATGGATGTGACCTTTTTTTTTTTTACATTCTGATTGTATTC
Source organism: Glandirana rugosa (assembly GCA_018402905.1). Lineage (NCBI taxonomy): Eukaryota > Metazoa > Chordata > Amphibia > Anura > Ranidae > Glandirana > Glandirana rugosa. The sequence goes on from BLSH010481670.1 coordinate 269,079, forward strand.
TATAATGCTGATCACAGTAGGAAACACTGTGTTTTCTCTCACAGCCAATAGCTATGAGAGGAAACAGATTTAAGGCAGATCAAATTACAGAGCCCTAGAGGGAGTGCACAACAGCGAGAATTGGTGGACATTCAAATACAGTCCCCCACTTTTTTAGGAGGTAGCCATACCACCGTTTTAATGCCATGGCTGGACGGCAGGTGGTTAAACCATTGCCTATGGACAGTTTGGAGTACTGATGTGTTTGGTATCTATTTACTTGATGCCACCTCATCTTTTTATATACTGTATTATCAACAAATTGAGCATTATATTGTGTTTATGTGCACTAAAACAAACTTTAGTGGATTTTTTACTTAACCCCTTCCTTACCGGGCACTTAAACCCCCCTCCTGCCCAGACTAATTTTTGGCTTTCAGCGCTGTCGCATTTTGAATGACAATTGCGCGGTCGTGCGACGTTGTACCCAAATAAAATTTGCGTCCTTTTTTTCCCACAAATAGAGCTTTCTTTTGGTGGTATTTGATCCCCTCTGCGTCATTTCTGATCGCCGCTATAAACAAAAAATGAGCGACAATTTTGCAAAAAAGAACAATATTTTTTACTTTTTGCTAAAGTACAAATCCATTAAAAAAATTATTCATCAGTTTTGGCCGATTTATATTCTTCTACATATTTTTGGTAAAAAAAAAAAATTGCAATCGGCGTATATTGATTGGTTTGCGCAAAAGTTATCGTGTCTACAAACTGGGAATTGATTTCTGGCGTTTTTATTATTTTTTTTTTTTTTTACTAGTAATGGCGGCGATCTGCGATTTTTATCGGGACTGCGATATTGGGGGGGACATGTCGGACATTTTTGACACATTTTTGGGACCAATGACATTTATACAGCGATCAGAAATTTAAATGTCCACTGATTACTGTATAAATGTCATTGGCAGTGAAGGGGTTAATAAATGTTCCCTGGGTGTGTTCTAACTGTGGGGGGGCAGGGCTGGCCGGGACATAACAGATCTAACTGATCCCAGTGACAGGGATCAGTAGATCTGCTTGTCCCCTGTCACGGAACGGGGAACCGCCGTGTTTACAACGGTGGTTCCCCGTTCTCAGGCTCCTAAATGTGATCGGCGGGTCTCGGGCGGACATCGAGTCCGCCCGACCTGCGGGCACGGTCGCGCAGCGTGCGGCGCGCGCGCCGCCGCTGCCGCCAGGGGGCGCGCTGGGGCATGCGCAGTGGAGGACGTCCATGGACGTCCTCCCGGCATTTCAGATCCGCGCTGGAGCCGTATTTTGGCAATAGCGCGGATCTGAAGTGGTTAAAATGGTGATATAGCAAATTGTCCAAACAGTAATTTGCTGCAAAGTAGCAGTCATCTGCCCTCTGAGGACGTTTCGGAAGTGACGAAACGCATCAAGTGGAACGCAAGGGACGCCAGGCCACGTTCCAGTGACACGCAAGCTGACACGCCAGATTGAGAGCGGTCACGGAACGATCACAGTAGTTTTTTGTCGTATGCAAAGAGGTATGCGATGAGATATCTTTCCTTTCACATATTACACGGTGGGAAGCGGAGACGAGAGTGAGCAGACAGAGAAGGACAACATATCCTGGGTCGGATTGTAGACCACAAGCGCGCACGGACTCTTCCACACCGTACGGGTGGAGAGTCATTGGGATCTGGTAAGGAGGGAACAATACCCTAAAAAAACGTTTTATTTTGCACTAAGCACAGCATGAGCACTTTATGAGCACGAAAAAGGAAGAACACTAAGTCGGATGAATGAAATAAGAAAATTATCAAGAAGTCACCATTTTTGCACCGGATTGCACTTTATATCAAGAGACTGTTATTTGTTACATTGTTTATATATCAACATTCTTTATATAGTTTTTATTAATGATATATGCACAATTATTTTGCACTTGATTTACACCCAAAGTAAATTGTCGAAAAAAAAAAATATGGTTTAGACATTATACAATTGACATCAAAAATCCACATAAATGTAAAGCATCATAAAGACACTTAGTATACACGGTATAGGGTGAATATTTGCATTTGGCAAGCGCTGTTAATAACAGGATCCTTTTCCCTGTTCTCAATTTTTTAAGTATCCCTACACTGCAATTCTGCACATAGGCTACAGCAGCAGCTGCATAATAACACAAATTACTGTGGCGCGTATATTACAATAGCTTTTAGTCATCTGCCCTAGTCTAATCATACCCCCAACCATCCCATTTATCCCAGCTTAATCCTAGACTTCTATCCACTGTAGCCTAATCTAGCCCTTCCATCTACCCTACACTGATCTTAACCATCTCATCTATTCTGGCCATATCCCAGCTTTTCTATCGGCCCTAGCCTAATCCCAACCTATACTTTTTCAATAACCTAAGTTTAACCTTTCATCCACCAAAACCTAACGATACCATTTGAGCTGCACTAGTGTAATCCTAACCTTCCTATTGACCCTAGCCTAATCCTAATTCGAATTCTCCCATCTGCTTTAGCCTTAATGTAGCCCTGTTCTGTTAGGCCTTCTTTTCCAAGGAAGTACAATCATTGACATACAGGGTAGGGTTTTGATCACCCCATTCTATGCTATGTGTTTTTAATATATGTAAATATGAGTGTCTTCCAAGGGAACATTTCAGAATTCTTTATAAACCTAGACAAAGCATTAACACATGCAATCAAATTGTTCATGGACTAAACACACATACAAACAAAGGCATACGGAAAATGTGCTATTAGCTTTCTGGGTTGAATAAGGAAATAGAACAATTGAACCTGATCAAATATCTAGGAAGCTTTAAAACTGAATTTTGAAAGTCTTGGCTGAAAAACGATGCAATAATGTTTGAGTTTCCACTTTACGGACAAATTAAAAACGTTTTGGTTCATTTAAAAAAATGTATTTGTTTATTTTAAATGTATATTTTCTGAAACTTCAGTTCATTTTTTTTAAATTTGTAAAACATTTGTAAAAAAACAACTGCCATTTTTTTTTTAAATAAAATTAAGTTTTCTTTTAAAGGATATTCGTTGTAAGAGTGCTAGGTATTCTTTTAATGATGCATATTTAAAAAAATAAATTTGTGGATTTAGACCTAGACTTGAAGATTTTAAAGTGGTTGTCAAGGGAAAACACAAAAAAAAAAAAAAAAACATCTGCAAGACAAAGGCATAATGAGCTAGTATGCATCACATACTAGCTCATTGTGAAATACAGTCAGGTCCATAAATATTGGGACATCGACACAATTCTAATGTTTTTGGCTCTATACACCACCACAATGGATTTGAAATGAAACGAACAAGATGTGCTTTAACTGCAGACTTTCAGCTTTAATTTGAGGGTATTAACATCCGAATCAGGTGAACGGTGTAGGAATTACAACAGTTTGTATATGTGCCTCCCACTTTTTAAGGGACCAAAAGTAATGGGACAGATTAACCACTTCAGCCCCGGAAGGATTTCCAGCTTTAGGATCGGAGCCCTTTTTGCGATTCGGCACTGCGTCAATTTAACTGAAAATTGCGCGGTCGTGCGACGTTGCACCCAAACGAAATTTGCGTCCTTTTTTTCCCACAAACAGAGCTTTCTTTTGGTGGTATTTGATCACCTCTGCGTCATTTCTGATCAAAAATAGCGTTTATACTCCTTCTTATATTTAGCCGGTTTTTGACACTTTTTTTTACAAAAAAATATAAAAAAAAAAAAACTAAACATAAGATCGTTTTTCATTCTTTAAACCCAAAAAAAACGTTTTAACAGCGAGAAGAAAACAAATATCGCCGCTAGTCTTTACTGCGTCTCCACTAGTTTATGGTGGTTTTCTTTCGAGACAAACACCCTTTTTTTCCTGCGTTTAAAGCAAACCCACGTTGCAGCGTGCTGGCGCGTTAAAAGTCAATTTAACTGCGTCACGGCTTAGCGTTTTTCC
>BLSH010481670.1:273554-284551 GCA_018402905.1 Glandirana rugosa
TAGACGAGTATAAGTCGGTTTACGAAGTCTTGAGTAACCTGCCGCGAAGTGTCACGTCAACCTGTTACTGGGCTTCGTATGACGCTTTCGTTGGTTTCTCAAAAATTCCCTTTCTTCACCTTACAATACGTTACCGGTTCAGTTAGTGGACTGGACTTAGGCTGCAACTGTCTCCAGTTCCTGCTTGTTCTTGGGAGATTTTCCCTTCAGTTTTGTCTTCAGCAAGTGAAATGCATGCTCAATCGGATTCAGGTCAGGTGATTGACTTGGCCATTGCATAACATTCCACTTCTTTCCCTTAAAAACTCTTTGGTTGCTTTCGCAGTATGCTTCGGGTCATTGTCCAACTGCACTGTGAAGCGCCGTCCAATGAGTTCTGAAGCATTTGGCTGAATATGAGCAGATAATATTGCTCGAAACACTTCAGAATTCATCCTGCTGCTTTTGTCAGCAGTCACATCATCAATAAATACAAGAGAACCAGTTCCATTGGTAGCCATACATGCCCACGCCATGACACTACCACCACCATGCTTCACTGATGAGGTGGTATGCTTTGGATCATGAGCAGTTCCTTTCCTTCTCCATACTCTTCTCTTCCCATCACTCTGGTACAAGTTGATCTTGGTCTCATCTGTCCATAGGATGTTGTTCCAGAACTGTGAAGGCTTTTTTAGATGTTGTTTGGCAAACTCTAATCTGGCCCTTCTGTTTTTGAGGCTCACCAATGGTTTACATCTTGTGGTGAACCCTCTGTATTCACTCTGGTGAAGTCTTCTCTTGATTGTTGACTTTGACACACATACACCTACCTCTTGAGGAGTATTCTTGATCTGGCCAACTGTTGTGAAGGGTGTTTTCTTCACCAGGGAAAGAATTCTTCGGTCATCCACCACAGTTGTTTTCCGTGGTCTTTTGGTGTTGCTGAGCTCACTGTTGCATTCTTGCTTTTTAAGGATGTTCCAAAGAGTTGATTTTGCCACACATAATGTTTTTGCTATCTCTCTGATGGGTTTGTTTTGTTTTTTCAGCCTAATGATGGCTTGCTTCACTAATAGTGACAGCTCTTTGGATCTCATATTGAGAGTTGACAGCAACAGATTCCAAATGCAAATAGCACACTTGAAATGAACTCTGGGCCTTTTATCTGCTCCTTGTAAATGGGATAATGAGGGAATAGCACACCTGGCCATGGAACAGCTGAGCAGACAATTGTCCCATTACTTTTGGTCCCTTAAAAAGTGGGAGGCACATATACAAACTGTTGTAATTCCTACACCGTTCACCTGATTTGGATGTAAATACCCTCAAATTAAAGCTGAAAGTCTGCAGTTAAAGCACAACTTGTTTGTTTCATTTCAAATCCATTGTGGTGGTGTATAGAGCCAAAAACATTAGAATTGTGTTGATGTCCCAATATTTATGGACCTGACTGTACTTACCTTAGATCAACGCTGTTGCAGCGGTCCCCAAGCACCGATGTGACCGGCGTCATGTTGACCGTGTCTACTTCCAGGATCGTGGGCTCCGACCAATCACAGCACTGACTCCGTCATTTATGGCACATTTAGTGAAGAAATGGCCCAGTCAAGCTGTTTCTTCACTGCGCATGTGCCAATGATGTTGGCACATGCGTCTACACTGTATATCTCCTAAACTGTGCAGGTTTAGGAGATATGCAGGGTTCCTACAGGTAAGTCTTATGATAGGATTACCTGTAGGTTAAACTGGTTGTCAAGAGTTGACAACCACTTTAATACATGCTGCATACATGACATCTAATTTACAAGATAGAATAGCTATTGTATATAATAGGTAGGTCTGCCATTGAAGGAAGTGCCTTAAATGTTTCAAAGTAGTGTCAACCTAACAAAATGTATTTTGTCAGATTTTGGTAGATACCAACAGATTGTCTTCTGTAGACTCTGGTGCTTAGGCCTCTGTATCTTAAGGAAGTTCCCGATCCATTTGCCCATGAAATTGCTAAGGCATCTTATTCTTGTTAGCCTTTCATATACCTTTTACCTTAGAGAATTTAGCAAGAAATGGGACTCCAGGGTAATGGTGGGAGCACCGCCAGAGAGTTCTCTTGATACTCCAACATCTGCTACACCTCTACAGGCAGGGCCGCTGATAGGCCAGTACAACTGGCCCTGCTGTACTGGGCCCGGGCCCCGTGAGCTCAGCTGGGGGCCCGGGCAGCTTTAAACGTAATTTTTGCCTAAATAAACAGTAGGATGTTAAATCCCACCTCCGCTTAAACTTGCTTACCAGGGTGTATCATTAAATCTTCCTGGGCCCCATCAGGTCAACAGAGGGGCCCAGGAGGTGATAGCAGATGAGGGACTTTATTTCTATTTTCGGGTCGGATGGACATTAATCTTGCTGAGCGCTGCAAGCTATAAATAGTTCCGGCCGCGGCCGCCCCCATTGCCTCCTATGCCCTGGCGGAGTGATTTATTTGTGCATCGCTCTCCCTCAGTAAATGCTGTGAACTGAGGGAGAGACTGATGCGAGAGATGGCTGAGAGGGCTCGGCAGACTCTTCCAGGCAGCGAGTGGCGGTGCACAGATAAAATGCACACAGTGATACTGACAGACTTCAAAGGTACAGCTCCCAGACTCCCCGACTGTGTGCTTATTATCATCATGATTATCACAGCATAGCACATACTTTATGGCTCTGGGTCAGTGTCACATGGCTGCTGGGTGCAGACCTTGTTAACTTATAGCTATATTACAGTACAGCCATAATGAAGTCTGCACCCAACAGCCATGTGACACTGACCCAGAGCCATAAACTATGTGCTGTGATAATCATGATAATAAGCACGATATGCTAGTTGACACTTGTGTTTGGGGGAAGGGGGGCAGTTAGAACTTGCAGCTGAGCCATGTTTTAACCCCCCCCCCCCTTGTGGACGTGTGATATTTGCACCTGCCTACTTCTGCAAGGTCTAGAAAAATGTCCCTTTCTATTTTTTCCAGACCTAAATGTGACAAATCAGAGGTAGCCAGGTGTAAATGGATAGAAGTGCATTTACATCTGGCCACTCATAGAGTCATCACAAGTCCACCCCTGTCTGCTGTGTGGTATATGCGGACTGAGTGGACACAAATGTCAAAACATCTTTCCCATTCAGCTCCAATTCAGCTGGGAATCTGCTCACAAATTCCCTGCTGAGCTGAGTTTATAATGGACTGGAGAAAGATAAATATCACTTAAAGACAAAGCTAAATTCCTGTACATCAAAAAGTCCTGAAAATTAGACTAAAAATACCGCATCCAAAGGAATCGTGTGATAATCTGATCGTGTATACCAGGCTTTAGGTTTTTTTTTTTTTAGTCGGGTGGGCGGGGTTAAGGATGGGGTCGAGGACGGGGTTGGGGGGCCCCGTTAGGTAGGCTGTACGGGGCCCCGTGATTTCTAACAGCGGCCCTGTCTACAGGCAAACCCATGTAACAAGCATCCTTCATTTGGGTGCTTCTGTAGGATCCAAGGTGTACCTCCCCACCTCCTAAAAAAACATACATTTCACTGCATACTAATGCCCTTCTGCTGGTCAACTTGCATGCATGGTTGAATAACTGATGCATTTTCACATTCCTATTAGGATATCTCTTCTCTCGAGTTACTGAAATATAGAAAAAGCCAGCAGGTCAATCCATCAGCATCCAACCATAACTATAGCATTTGACTAAACTCTTCATGGTTTAAGAAATAAAGTGGTTATAAAGGTAAAAGTTTTTTTTACACTAGTGCATTCTCTGTTTCAAGGCAAAAAACATTTCAGTGTCAGCGCCCCCCACCCAGCACTTATCTGAGCCTAAATTCCATCCAGAGCTGTGCCTGTGTTCAGCAGTGCTGCTCTTTATTTCCTTCTTCTCACAGGAGATTCGGCAGCAGCAGGAACCATTGGCTCTTGCCATTGTCAATTAAATCCTGTGAACAGAGAGCGGGGGGCAGGGCTGAGCCGCATTATATGCGTCAATAGACGCACACAGTGTGGCTCAGGATCAAGCCCACATGAGTGCCCCCATAGCATAGAAGCATAGAAGTGGAGGAGCCAGGAGCGCCACTGAGGGACCCCAGAAGACGAGGACCAGGGCTGCTCTGTGCAAAACCACTGCACAGGGCAAGTAAGTATAACATGTTTATTATTTTACGGAAAAAAAAAATACCCTTTACAATCACTTTAAGTAAAAACTGTATAGGCTCTTGCAAGAAAAGGTTAAAGAGGACCTAGACTATGACAGTTATTTTAAAAATCTGTGAAATGAAGGACATAGCATTAGCTGGTGACTCCCAGCATCTGATCTTTTCCTCATGGTATATAAAAAATTGCACAATTGTGCAATCGGACAAAAAGGTGGGACTTTACATGGAGGATGTGGTGGTCTGAGTGTAATCTTTGATGGATATAGATCAATTGAGGTAGTAAATGAATTTATTAGGTAATAATAAGTTAAGCATATACATGGTCACACACGTGATCCAATCAGGTAAAATATGATTATACAGTAAAATAGAAATTCATACAATGCATGATCCGAGTTCCCCATCCATCAATTCCATATATATATACACAGTATTAAAGTCAACAACAACACACTGCATGCCCCGTATTTTGAGGTATCTGGGGGTAATACCCCCGGTATATCATAAAATAGATTATAGACATGGCATAATGTAGTAGCAAAAAACACGACAATGGTAGCTCTACGCGTTTCGTAACTTTTGGGGTCACTCATCAGGAGCAAGCGTGTTAGTCTGTAAAAAGAATAATTAGAGAAAAGGGGGGATAAGCTTAGTTGATAACCTCATAAAAAAATGATGGGGCTGACATCTCCTGATGGGCAGTCCCCAAAACAGACTAGATATTTGGTATACACTCACGCAAGTTCCAAGCCAGTTGTGCGGCGTCAGAGGTATGGGGCAATCCGGGATCATCATGGGCGGGGGCTGTGGCGGACGGGCAGGGCAGCGACAACCCACATGGACATCCCACCAGAGCGTGATCAGGCACCGGGATGAGATCAGCAAGTGGAGACAATGTAGTATATGGTCTGTGATAGAAAGAATAAATAGATCCACTAGGCAAATGAAGGTGAAAAGGAGGTGAGTGCAGTAAAAAGTGAAAGAAGATGTTGGGAGAGTGAGGGACTCACAGAATGTCCGATTGCACAATTGTGCAATTTTTTATATACCATGTTTGAGGGATGGAAGCTAGAGCCTTACCAGGCTACTTTTAAGCTTCACTTAAAGTCCCACTTTTGGTTCCCCGACCCTTTCCTTCATCTTTTCCTCAAGTTAAATGCATCATGCCTCTTTCTGAATTGTGCCAATGCAGGTTGGACATCATATTGCTGGAGAAGAAAGCTGAGGAGAAGGCTTTGCTCCTCTATCTTAGACTTGCCCCTAATGACTCATTGATGACTCCACATCTTGTGATGGTAGCATTAATTCAAAGGAAGAATGTGCAGGATATACTTTGGTAGATCTTAAGCTGGATACACACTATACAATTTTCTGTAGATTTTTTTCCTTCAGATTTACCAAAACTATATAATATGAGGTCAATCCTTAAGAGTTTCAGGCAGGCCCTTGCACTACATGGTTTTGGTAAATCTGAAGGAAATCAGACAACAAAAATTGTATAGTGTGTATGGGGTCTTAAGCCTTGTACACAAGCTTAGATTTTCGGACAACCGAACTTCCGGATTTTGTTGGATGCTTGCCTCACGTCGAAAGTGAAGAGGTGACTAACAATACGAAAATTCTCGTACGACCAAATTCAACATCAGAAGTGACGTAATGTGTTGAATAGCTTTGTATGTATTTTTTTGTTTCTGAGCATGCGTAGTCTCGCTCTTACGATTTTTTTCAGTCTAAAACCGTACTAATTAAACAAAAATCAGACGTTGTGCTCACATCCGGCAAAAATTTTATAGTCTGCACATCCAGCTTTTGTCCTCCAAAAAATCAGAATCGGCTGTCGAAAGCACCGTACTAACGATCCGAAAATCGGCAGATCGGTCGTCACACGAAAAGTTGTGCGACGACCGATCTGGTCAGTGCTGTGTTTGTGCCGTTTACATTTCTGTTCTATTATCTTTTTTGCATTATTAATGATTTATTATAGGTCCCCAAAGGTCATTCAGCCCCCCTACAACACCCAAAAGACATGAAACCGGGCTTCTTGGTTAGTGCTACGTTTGTGCTGCTAAATTTTTTATTTGTGCTGTTATGGTTTTTTAGTTATAACAGTTTTTTTTTTTATCAAACCTCATCCACTTTGCCCCATACAATCAGCACAAATAAAAACTCAGGTGTGTTTCTTTAGTGCTACTTTTGTGCTGTTTTGTGCTGCAGACATTTACATTTGTGCTGCTTTTTTTTTTTGAAGATATTAGCAATGTTTTTTCCAGACTATGACATCACCCAGCCCCCCTACAACAGCCAAAGGACACAAAACCAGGCTGGTTGGTTAGTGCTGTGTTTGTGCTGGTTTGTGCCGTTTACATTTCTGTTCTATCTATTATTGTTTTTGCGTTATTAATGATTTATTATAGGTCACCAAAGGTCAGTCAGCCCCCCTACAACACCCAAAAGACAAAACAGGGTTGGTTGGTTAGTGCCGCATTTGTACTGGTTTGTGCTGCTAAAATTTTTATTTGTGCTGTTATGGATTTTAGTTATAACAGCTTGTTTTTATTTGATAACACCCCACCCACTTTGCACCCCATGTTATTAAATCTTAAAAACAAACATACCATTTGTTAGTGCTACATTTGTGTTTTTTTTGTGTCATAAAAAGTAAAATTTGTGCTGCTTTTATTTTTAAGATAATAGCAATTGTTTTTTCCAGATGATGACATCACCCCGCCCTCGTGTCATGTGCCTGGTTAGTGAGCTCTGGCTCGGGGGGCATTGATAGTGAGACAGTAGCCATGGGAGCACAGCGAGGCATGAGTGCCTGTGATCAGTCCAGTAGACTGCATGATGGCAACAGTAAGAGGGGAAAGTGGCAGCAGAACAGGCTGGGGACAGAAGAGCTGGCACAGAGCTTGGCTGGTAGCAGACTGTGGGTAAGCAACTGGAACCAGGAGACAGAAGACACCTTGCCGGACTCAAGAGCTGTAGCAGGCTGGATGAGCAGGATGCAGGTTCAGATGAACCCAGTCGATAATGGTCGAGTAGATCAGGCACAGACAGCAGGAATAGTCGGGTCACAAGCCAAGTCAGCAATGGGAGGTAGATCAGGCAAGAACAGAAGACAGAAGCAGAATCCAGAGACAAGTCAAGGTCAGGGCAGGTAGAAGTCAAATGGAGGTCCGGAGCAAGCTGGGTCAGGATCAGAGGTTAAACACAGGAATCGGGAACGAACACACAGAAGTTTCACACCAAACTGCAGCCTGTTTAAATAGTCTGTCTGGCACTGTCAATAGTGACTGGCTCACGTTCATCTGCCCGGCCAGTTGCCAGTCTGCGCATGTGCATATGTATGCACCGGAAGAGATAATTTGTGGTATGGGCAAGCCCTCCCTGACACCCCCTACAACAGCCAAAAGAAATTAAAACAGGCTGGTTGGTTAGTGCCACGTTTGTGTTGGTTTGTGCCATTTTACTCTCCTTTTGTTTTTCAGCTATTGGTGGTTTAATAAAGGTCACCAAAGGTCACCCAGCCCCCCTACAAGAGACAAAAGACATGAAACTGGGCAGGTGCTTCCTTTGTGCTGGTTTGTGCTGTTTAAATCTCAGTTCTAACGCTTTTTGCTTTTCAGTTATTTAATATTAATTAACTGGTTCTGGACCACTCGCTGTCAATTGACGGCGGCAAAGTGGCACGACGGCGTGAAACGCCGTCAGCTGACGGCACTCACGCTCGTGGCCGGGGAGTGTGCGTGCGATCCCGCCGCAACTTCTGCGATCAGATTAGATTCAGGACCGATCAATCTACAGGCCTAGACCAATGATGTTTGGCCTAGACCTGCTGATCGGTCTTGATGAATGGAAACCTTCCTCTGTCTCTGTAATATAAAAAAAAAGTGATGACAACTCCCTTCCTGAAGCCCTTTTTGGCTCCAGGGAGTGGAAAGAGGACATTAAACCGTGAGTGCACAACACTACACTGACACCAGTACAGTTAGGCACGCACTTAACCCCTTGATTGCCCCCTGATCGCCCCCCCCAGTTAACCCCTTCACTCCTGTCACTGTGTCACTGTGCAGTGATCTGATTTTTACTGATCGCTGTACTTGTGACACTTGTGACACTAAATTAGTGTTAGGGTAGGTTAGTAGTTATCCCCCAATTAAGGTTTTAACCCCTTGATTGCCCCCTGTCATCTGTGATCACTGTATAATAACTTTATAACTTTAGTTAGGTTTTAGCGTGTGTTAGGGTCAGCGTAAACACCAGGCATGGCCAGTTAGTCAGGTACTCTGACTCGCAAACACACACATTAGATACGTGTTAGATACTATTGTAGTATCTGATCAGATCAAAATCTGATTAGATATATATTAGCGTCCCCACCAGGTAAGAGTTCTAAAAAAAAGCAGCATTAGCGGGATCAGCCCAGATACCTGCTAGCACCTGCGTTTAGCCCCTCCGCCAAGCCCAGCCCAGCCCACCCAAGTGCAGTATCTAATAGATCAATGACTCTTACCAAACACAATACACATATCTGCAGTGTTTGCAGAGATCACGCCCGATCCCTGCAAAATCTGACAGGGATTTTGGTAGCATTTGAAATTGGCTCTGACAACCAGGTGCGCTTTTTTGCCTGTGAGTCACACTAGTGTACCTATAAATTTAGAAAGCCCAAAATGTCCAGTCAGAGGTACACTAGTGAAGAGGCCTACAATATGCTGAGCATGACAGAAGAGAGCGATGGGGAAGCTCCACTGTCAAAATCAGGCTCAGCATATGAACCAGTAGACAGCAGGGGCACCCTGTCAGATAGCTCTGACGACGGAGTGGTCCCTGCAAAGGTCAGGCGTACCAAATCCCGTTCTGCTGTTGTTGGGGTGCAAGAACTGCAGGGCTCTCGTATGGAGCAGGGAGCCAGTGCTAGTGCCGCTACTCCTGGTGACCTGGCAAGCACCAGTGGCCTAGTACATCCTGGTCATAGATGAACCAGCACTGCAGTAACACTTGGTGACATGGCGAGCCCCATAAGTGCAGTTCAAGCTGGTGTGGCTAGCACAAGTAGTCTCCCGCAGCCACGAAGATGAAGACAAACACAGGCCCACAGAGCCCTTCCCGCTGAATACGCTAACCCTGATTGGCAACCACCCACTGATTCAGCACCTGTACTTCCCCCATTCATTGGCCAACCTGGAATTCAGGTGAATACAGTTGACTTTACGGCCATCGATTTATATTCGCTGTTTTTCACCGAAGATCTCTATAGATCTATAGTGGACCAAAGCAATTTGTATGCTGGTCAATTTATCGCCACTAACCCCCATTTGACACTTGCCAGAGACTGGAAACCAATTACGGTTCCAGAATTTAAAACCTTTATGGGTCTTTTCTTCCTCATGGGCATAAATAAAAAATCTGAGTTGCAGTCATATTGGTCCATTGACCGAATTCATCACATGCCCGTGTTCTCTGCTTCCATGGCCAGGGCACGATACGAGCAGATCTCGCGGTTCATGCATTTCAATGACAATGAACTCTGTCGTCCACATGGTGACTGTGGATACGATCGGCTCCACAAAATTCGGCCCCTCGTAAACCACTTCAACCAGCAGTTTGCAGCACTTTTTGTTCACGACCAAGTTGTATGCGTAGATGAGTGCCTGATTAAATTTTCTGGCCGTCTTGCTTTCAAAAAATTTCTCCCCAGCAAGCGTGCCAGATACAAGGCCAAGTTGTTTAAGCTCTGTGACAGGGCCACAGGCTATACATGTAGCTTCATGGTTTATGAGGGCAAATATAGTCATATGGAGCCGGAAGGATGCCCAGACTACTTAGGGAGCACTGGCAAGATTGTGTGCCACTTTTTTCTAAGATGTTTGGTCATCATGCGACCTAATCGCCGGGGCTTCCCCAACATCCAGCTAGACACTGGTCTAAAAGGCGCTGAATGCTCCTGTGCTATACAGAGCTTCAGGACGGACTGGATCCTTCCTCAAATTCCAGGAAGAGATCATCACAGATCTTCTGTTTCTGGACGGTGCTGTTCCCCAATTTCACAATGAAAAGCAGTGAGCTGGCTGCATGAGAGGCAATTTCCACAAGTCCTCCGTGGTACCTCAGGCCAAAAAGCACCCCAAAAGAGATGTCGTGTCTGCAGATGATGCAGATACAGGCATGACTACCGTCCCTCCTGTCCTGACCAGCCTGGTCTCTGCATCGGGGACTGTTTAGAATGCTACCATAAGCTGGGGGATTATTAGCGTAAGGTACAGCATGACACAGTGATTAGGCACACTTTCACAGGGTCTCCAAAAATGCCTACTCATTCTAGGAGACCCAAACCTGGAACCAGTTTAATGTTATAGTTTTGTTACAAAAAAAAGGTGTACCAAAAAAAAAAAACAATTTTAAAAACAATTTTTTTTAAAAAGCTATAAAAAAAACGGAAAATTGTATCATACTTACCGTAATTTTCCTTTCCCGGTGCCTATCCATGGCAGCATACCTATGATAGAGCTCCGCCTCGACTCCTCCCCCAGGACCAGTGAACAAAAATTTTAACAAAAAAAAAAAACCATGTGGAAAAAAAACATTGTTTTGATATTGTAATTTGACCAAGGTCCAAACCCAGAGGATCTTACTCATCCGTAAAAACCTCTGGGACACTTTCACACGGATTAGTGACACAGTACGACATGGAATGCGATTATTAGGGGGTCGAATACCATCGTAAGATTTGTCAGGGGCTACGTCTCTGGTCCGACCAGTCCTGTCCTCCCTGCCATCAGTACGGACATAGACGTAGTAGACGTCTGTGCTGTAGAGAAAACCCCACGAAAAACCG
>BLSH010481670.1:311393-325035 GCA_018402905.1 Glandirana rugosa
ATTTAAAATTTTATATTATTTTACATTATATTATCTTTTATTGGTTTATCTTTTCTATTTTTTAGCTCTGACCAAACTGAGGACAACAACATCAAGCTTTTTGACCACATATTTTCCGGCACTCTGCAAACACAAGGTAAGTTTGTGCATTTTATATCTCATCGCATTACTTTATTTAGGTAATTCTTTTAGTATGAAGATACTCTAGGAATATGTATTACATTTTTGCCCACATATATAAACGGAGCTAACGAAAATGTTTCTTTTGTTTCTTTTGCAGTGGTTTGTCAGAGTTGTCTTTATGCATCAAACCGATTTGAGGATTTCCTGGACATCCCTCTGGACATAAATGTAAATAACAGATACACATTATATATTATTTTCTATTATATTACATTTTATTATATTTTAAAATTTAGCATTTTTAGTTTTCCCTGTACATTGGCAATCAAATTACAATTTAGCAACGTCATTGGTCCATGGCACACCTATGAGAGTCCTCCTTCTCCCAGAACCAACAAGTTATCACATGAAACAGCATCAGCCACAGATACTTTGGGAGAGGGCAGGGGGTATGCCCTGTTCAAGACATCACCCAAATTGGGGAGGTGGCAACAACAGTGACCCCTGATAGACACTCACTGCTGTCTTGCTATGGGGATATGTGGAGTGCCCAGCTGGTTTATTTGGAAGCAGGGGAGGGAAAGGCTATTTTTTATACTGAATGAAAGCACAACATATTATATTATAAATTATAATTTGTTTTAAAGATCAGCACTCTTCATGGACAGTTGTTTAATTTTTCAGTAGAAATGAAATGATTTTGCAGCTCAGTAAAGTGAATGTTAGGGCAACGTGCAGTGACGGTGACATTCACCCTTTCCTTACATAGGGTAGATGTTACAGTAAATACATTTTCCTTTAAGTCCTGATTCACTATGGAATCCCTTTGAATTCCATAGGAATGCACACTGTGTTCCAGTGCAATTCACATGCGATTCAGCGCGCTGCGATTTCAGCCCATTCATGTTGCATGCACTCATTTTGGAAACACACTGCAACCGGATTGCATGGTTGTTTTGTACCATGCAATCTGATGCAGGCAAATGCACACCGTTTGGGGTGTCATTAATGTTGCACTGACACCTGCTGCATGTCGCAAGTGTATTGTGTGAAACGTGCACGGATCGAGGGTTTCCTGCACTGTGTTCTTGTGTGACCCGGGGCTTAAAGGCAAAGTTCATCTTTGGAACATGTTACATGTTCCACCCCTATTTAGAGTGGAACATATAACATGTTCCAGCGTCTGCATCCCCTCCCCCAATCCCCCCTTCCCTATGACAGCGAGCAGGGGATCTTCTCATTGCACCTACTGTCACAATTTATAAACAATGTGGCCATTCGGGGCTCCACCCACACGGCCACGTTATTCATTCACAGAGGTGTGTAAATGAATGAACTACAAGTACCGCCGTCCACCTACACCAACAGCTTGTAGTTCACAATGGACTGTGAGGGGGCTGGTGAGCGTGCTCATAGGTCATTAATTCTTCCAGCAATTCAGTCACTGCCTGCCCATATCGGAGGTACAAGCAGACAGTGTCCTGACAGTCTGCAGGATCCTGGCATTGCACCTGCTATGTGCTTATCATGGGTGCAATGCTTTACAAGCTCCAGTTTAAAAAATAATAAATGCACATTGGAAAAGATGTGCATTTATTATATTTTTTCTTAAAGATGAACTTCTCCAAAAGTTGCCAAATGTTAGGGAATGTCTTGTTCATTGACCAGATACCCTCTTATTGAAAACAATGTTTTTATCACTTATTATGAATATGAATAACTTTTTTTTCTTTTTTGTTTAGTCCTCCAAAACGATTCTACAGTCTCTGCAACAATTCACCAAAACGGAAAGACTGGAGGGAGATAATGCATACCGATGCAATGGGTAAGACTCTTCCTCTGATTATTCAGACTTATGCATTGTATATATAGCTGTAGAAGATACCTGCCTATAGCAGTGGAGGACGGAGTTCCGTGTACACCGTCCTGTAACTGGCTCGGTGAACGTGGGGAGAAAGAAAACCATATTATTATATATCCAGTAACTACTCCAGTCCTGCTAATGTCAGGCAGTATCTGAGCAGAACTTTTAATGAAAAACTAAATCCGAGAACTAGGCTTAAATTCAAATTTCTTGTTTCCTTAGGTGTTACCAGTTAGTGGCAGCTGAAATGAGGAGTACCATCTACAACGCTCCTAATGTCCTGATCCTGACACTGAAGAGATTTAACATGTTCACAGGATTAAAGCTGAGAAAAGTAAGTCTTGTTTAAATTATGGAATTCATGCTGTAAGATCCCTTGTGTTATATTTGGAAGCTGACGCATTGCCTAATATGTTCTATTTTGTCTTACAGAATATCAGATACCCCGAGACCTTTGACATCGGTCCATACACCTCAAGGCCTAACGAGCATATCAACTACGACCTGTATGCTGTGATTGTGCACAGAGGACACTCTTGCACAAAAGGACATTATTATGCCTATGTAAAGGTAAGGTATCCCCCGAACCCCTGCAATATAATGAATACGATGATTAATTTGTTGTGTGCAGCATTGCTGCCTTTTTCCTGGCTGTGTTTGGTAATCGATTTATCTTTTTTTCAGGCTGGTGACAATCGGTGGTATAAAATGAATGACGAGAGGGTAACCCCATGTGACATCAGCAAGGTCCTACAACAAGAGGCCTATCTGCTTTTCTACAAGAAGTAAGTTCTTTCACCTACTTTGTCAAATGCACATCACGTGTTTTTGTATTTCTATGTTTATTGAAATTTTCTGATATAATTATCACCAAACATAAGATCTGGCATGGCTTCTCACAGAGAAATTAGCACACAATACATAGATACAAGCATAGTCTCTCCATATGCTACTATTGTTTTCTGCTGGGACCTTGAAGAAGGGGACACACCCTGAAAGCTTGGCCTGACAAATTGTATGTTAGTGCAAATTAAAAATCACGGACAGGACTATGTTGTTTCTGTCGCAAGTGCACTAATACGGCTACAATCACCTCAAGCAGGTTTTGATTATATCACAACCCTTTCCATTTCCCAGACACTGAAGGCCTCATGCACACTGCTGCTCCTAAACTGACATTTTGGGGCTTTGGGCATTTTTTGCTCCAGAACCCACATCAATAACAGTTCATGGGGTTGATTTACTAAAGGCAAATAGACGGTGCACTTTGCAAAGCGCAGTTGCTCCAAGTAAATGAGGTAAGGCTTCACTTTGCAAAGAATACCCAATCACATGCAAGGAAAATAAATAACGAAACAGCATATTTGCTTGTACATGATTGGATGATGAAGTCAGCAGAGCTTCCCCTCATTTACTAAGCTCTGGAGCAACTGCACCTGCAGAGTGCAACACTTTGCAAAGTGCATAATCTCAGCCCCCCCTGTACACATAGGCTTTTAGAGGAGCTTGGGAACAGCAGCGTTTATAGGCAGAAGAAGCTCTTTCTCCTGAATGCAGAAGAATCCTGTTCAGGAGAGGAGCATCTGGGCAAAAAAACATCAAAAGTGCCTAAACGCGCCTAAGCGCTAGGAGCATTTAGCGCTTGAGAGATTATTCATGTCAGTGGCCAGAATAAATTAAAATTCTTGCCAATGAAATAAATCAATGGCCAAACATACCTAAGCATGTCGAAAGGCTGCTAAACACATTTGGAAAAACCTGGCCATTGTAAACGCTGTTGGGAGAAACCGCATTTACAATAAATCAGTGTGCATAAGGCCTAAGGGTTTACTTACAGAAAAATATGAGTATTCTCCAGGCTGAGGTATTTTAGGAAAATGCAACATTTTGTACCATAGATGGAGCTGACAAATAGGAAATAGACATATTAGACACATTGAGGTTGATTTACTAAAACTGCAGAGTGCAAAATCTGGTGCAGCTCTGCATATTAACCAATCAGCTTTGTCAATGCTTTATTGACCGAGTCGAAGCCAATTAGCTACCATGCACAGCTGTACCAGATTTTCCCCTCTCCACTTTTAGTAAATCAACCCCTTTATGTGGATTACTCAGACAAATGCTGAGAAATTTACACAGGGATTGAATTTTTTATAAAACAGACCTCTTTTAAGCACTGCAAACCTATATTTCATTAATTCTTACATCTCAACAATACAAAATATCAGGAATGCCAAGTTATACTGTATAGATCCAGTACAATAGACAGAGTCCATTTACATGTACCATTGGCCCCTCAATATAAAAAAAAAAAAAAAATGAAAAGAAAGAGGAGGAAAGGGGGAAATAGTTGTCCTTCTATCCAAGCCTCAAGCTAGCCCTTTTTGTTTCACGTTAGCATAACAATTTCTCTTTTTTTATCTATTTCAGAGCACCAACTGTACCTAAAGCTTTGGAACTGGAAGAGACATCAAAGGAACAACAGTTGAAGGACAATGAGAGAGCCATTGTGCAAATACAATCACCCATCAGGGACAAGCTAGCCCCCCAGGGTTATAAGACTTTACTTGGCGCAATGGATGCATCTGTTTGTGCCACTCAACAGGTTGATGATCTACTGGATCCCGTGGAGCCTGATAATCGTCTACCTGTGGAAACAGAAGCTAAGAGTCTCCCAAAACTAGAGACTGTACAGGAGGAGGAGGAGGAGAAAAAAGCAAAGAAGAACTGGCTATGCAAATTCTTCTGCCTAAAGTCTCCCAAGAATGATCAGAGGGAAGAGAAGAAAAAGAAGAAAAAGAAGTGCTGGCTTCTTAGATTTGTGAGCCCAAACTCGCCCACCAATAACAGCACAGTGGAGAACAAGGAAGAGAAGAAGTGCTGGCTTCGCAAATTGGCCAGACGAAAGTAAACAACAAAAGACAAGGAGGAGGAGAAAATGAAGAACTGGCTTCAGAAGTTGGTCGTCCTGAAGTCACCCACAAAGAATGGTGACGCAGATAAGACCAAGAAGCTCTAGAAGTCTAGAAGAAGAGCTGGCTTCTTAGACTGGTGAGCCTAAAGTCACCCACCAATGATAACAAGAAAGAGAAGAGCAAGGAAGAGAAGAAGTGCTGGCTTCGTAAACTGGCCAGAACAACGTAAATAACGAATGACAGGAAGGAAGAGAAAAAGATGAACTGTCTTCAGACTTTGGTCATCCTGAAGTCATCCATAAAGAACGGTCACGCAGATGAGGAGACCAAGAAATTCTAGAAGTTTGTTTAGAGATGGCATCACTAGGCCTGCACCCATTGAATTCTATGGGGGATGAACATTACTATTTTGTGTCCTTTTCCAAGACCAATTCACAAACTTTTGTTTTATAAATGGGCATGAATAGCTGGACACTGCCTGGGGGGCATGCATCACTGCAATTTTTTTTGCATTACTTTGGATGTTCAGGGGGAGAGGGTCCTTTCTCAAGCCAGTGCTGTCCCATGTGCAGCAGTGCTGCTCCTCTCTTCCTGCATTCCTTTGGGGGGAGGAATGGAGGAAGGGGGATGCACACATCCCAGCCATGGAGCACAATAAGTACCATTAAAAATTCTTGTCTTAACTACTGTTCAAGGGAGATGGTCTTTAAAAGTGTTTTTCTCTTGACTCTTTTTTTGCTGGGGGGAGCGGGTACCTAGTTTTGCCTAGGTGATCCGAGCGCAAGTTCTCTGCACCCTCCTTCATCACAGGTCCTAGAAGACTGTGGGATCATTCACAATACGCAGTGCGGCTCGTACATGCCCAGTGGGCAGCTGGCTGTGAAGCTGCAAGCTGTCAGAGCCAGGTGCCCACAGTTAGCCACCACCGGGGGCCATAGACCGTTGGAAAAAACTGTTTAAATTAACACAGCGCTAGATCCTGAGACAGGCGAGTGTCTGTTTATCACAAGTCAGCGGCTACAAAAACTGTACTACATTTTTAGAAAGATGACTGGAGCTTCTCTTTAAACACTTATCTGAGTTCTATCTCAATCCAGTGCTGTCCCATGTGCAGCCGTGCTGCTCCTCTCTTCCTGCATTCCTTTGGGGGGAGGAATGGAGGGAGGGGGATGCACACAGCCCAGCCATGGAGCGCACCTGTATAAGTGCCCCCTCACCAGCCATCCGGAGCATTGCAGAGCCGTGCTGCATGTGTCTATGGATGCAGACAGGCTGGCTCAAGAGTGTTGCAGAGGAGGAACTCAGAAAAGAAGAGGAGCATGGTCTAGAAGCATTGCCGAGCCATGCTGCACATGTTTATAGATATACACAGCCCGGCTTGGGAATGCAACCTCTTAAGTACATTAAAAATACACAAATCTTTTGCGCACCCATACAATGTATACAAACAAAGAAATATCCCTGACTTCTGCTTGGCACAAAGTGGCTGGGGGATCCCAGGTGACAGTTTTTTTTTTTTCATAAATAAAGCCCTGTTATATCTTTGATTGGCAACAGGAGTTGCAGTGGGGCAGCATCATCGTGTAAGCAAACACTGTGTCGTTGGATCGTTGGAAAGCATTTGGTGTGATTGATGCTGGATCTACATCACTGGACAATGTGATTCATGTTGAATTTACATTGTGTGACTTTTTTTTTAACCAAAGCTTTTTTTGCCATACTTCTCTTTTGAGTCACAGGAGGAAACTTACTTTTACTTTCCTGCGACCCAAAATCAGCTGACATTGTGCTGAAATCCGCTGCTGGCTGACATCACAGAGCCGCTCCAGGCTCAGGAAGGATCCGGACCATATTGTCATGACATGGCATTATCACACAGGTATTCTAGGGCAGTGGTTCTCAACTCCTGTCCTCAGGACCCACCAACAGGCCAGATTTTAAGTATTACCTTGGGGAGATGCAGACTACAATACTGCAATCACTGAGCAGTGATCTGGGACTCTGTATACCCTATCTGGGACTCTTTATACCCTATCTGTTAGGAATAGTCCCTCCAGCGGGAGGCGCTGTGGCTCGGGGATCCATGGGCTGCAGTTCCAGTGTCCACCAGCAGGTGTCAGTAAAGGGCTCATCTGGTGGTGGCACTGTGGCTCCTGGATCCATGGGCTGCAGTTCCAGTGTCCACCAGCGGATGTCTCCCAGTAATCAGAGGCTCATGAGTCACCACCTGGAGCTCGTTACAGCAAGGATATTTAAACCCTGTTTACCATATGCTTAGTGCCTTGGTGTTTGTCCTCCATGTGCCTCTGTATCCTGAATCCTGAACCCTGTATCTGTAATCCTGAATGCTGTTTCTGAAATCCTGAATGCTGTATCTGGAATCCTGAATCCTGTATCTGGAATTCTGAACTCTGTATCCTGAACCCTGAATCTGCTCCTGGACCCCTGTCTGCAGTCTGATCCTGTCCCACCAGCTTTCCCGTCATCTGTTCCTGGTTTCTGCCTTATCTTGCTCCCTGCCCCCTCTGATTGATCTGCCGTGCATGACCCTGGCCTTGCTACATTTACAGTTTGGACAGTTTCCCTATACCTGTTTTAGCAGTTTTCACTATTTCTGTTGCTGTGGTTGATTACACTGTTTATTATATTAGATGTGTGTTTGGTTCACCATTTTACTTATATCCTTAATAAATCACTTTATTCACTTTACATTGTGTCTGGTATTCTCTGTGCAATTCACACATTTCTGGTCACACCAGTTCCTAACACTAACTTTGATCTCTGTATACCCCTATCTGGGACTCTGTATACCCTATCTGGGACTCTGTTCATCCCTATCTGGGACTCTGTTGAAACTATAAGGGGTGGGGCTCATGAGAAGTGGGAGGGGTCAAAAGGGAAGGGCGGGGTCTAAAATCCTAAAATTTCACCAGCCGCCACTTTTGGTTACTTAAACTGTGACATGGATTCTCTTCCTATCAGTTTTGGGGCAGCATAGTAGCTTATTAGCAGGAATTATTCAGCGGTATCCACGTGGTCAGACCCCTTTAGCACCTGATGGGTTATATGTATGTTTAAAGGATTTATATTTGAGCACTGTGCCTTATTTGGCCCATATGGACCCTATATCCAGTGAAGAATGCTATGAGTAAATTTGCATTTTGTAGAGTAGAGTAGGGACTGGCCAGAGAGGGATTACTTTGACACAGTTGGCCAGCTTACACATGCAATGCAATGTATGTGAACCAAATATCACTGTTTTTATGCAGTTATATGTGTGTAGTATTGTGCAGAGGGTTGATTCAGGTGGTATCCACACCCTTTTAGCATCTGATGGATTAGCTGGCCATCCACAGAATGAAATTCCACTGGTTCAGCAGGTACAGGCCGAATTTTGATCTATATGTGGTCAATGCATTTGAAAGAGGTCAATCTACCGATCGACTTCTGTTCAACCGCCCTGTTGGATAAAAGCTGCTCGATCAGTGCGGCAGGCAATAGGCTGCAGCACTGATCTATGTATTTTGACAGCCGGGGAGACTCCCCACTGTCAGAATACAATAGCGCAGCGGGAAGGATTCCCCCATCCAGCTCAAATGTGTGGATAGGGAATCGGTTCACTTTTTTCATTCAGCCCACTAGCTGAACAAAAAAAAAACAGAACTATGTGTAGCCGCCTTATTGGTTAAAAGCTGCTCGATCAGCGCTGCAGGCAAAAGGCCCACTGGCTAAATGAAAAAAAAACTGAACGATGTGTGGCCAACTTCATGTATATGTATAAAGCTATTTGGATTTGAATAAAGGTATATCTTATTTATAGTGGGATGAATAATGTCTCATTGTTGGTGTCAGTAGGGTACAATAAACTCTGTATTAGAGCTGCACGATTCTGGCTAAAATGAGAATCATGATTTTTGTGCTAAGAATAACGATCACGATTCTCCCACAATTCTTGTGGCGTAACATCATCTTTCACATTATACAAAAAAAATTGGGCTAACTTTACTGTTTAGTTTTTTAAAAATTTATTGAAGTGTATTTTTTCCCCAAAAATTGCATTTGAAAGACCGCTGCACAAAGACAGTGAGACATAAAATATTGCAACAACCGCCATTTTATTCTCTAAGGTCTCTGCTAAAATAATATATATAACGCTTGGGGGTTCTAAGTAATTTTTTAGCAGAAAATACTGATTTCAACTTGTAAGCAACAAGTGTCAGAAAAAGGTTTAGTCTTTAAAGCCTCGTACACGCGGTTCGATTATCATACGACTGCTTTTCTGATTTCTGTCAAAAGCATGTGATCATGATTTTGTAAAGCGTACTGACTATACGAAAGTTGTTGTTCAACGTTCGAACGTAGTGATGTACTAGGAGAGTATAAAGAGGAAGTTCATTTTTGGTGCGTCGCCCTTTGGGTCGCTACTGCTCATTTCGCTATTAAAAAGACATTAAAAAGATGATAATGTGCGCTGCATTTCTTAATTTCAATTGCCGCTTCACAAATGTTAATTGTGAATTACGATCTCCAGTTTACACGACTGAACGCTTCAGGGTCGTTCCTGGATTCCGAACATGTGTGTTTGTACTTTCGACTTTTGTACATCGATTTCTGTACACACCATCCGAAAATCGGCACACAATCCGAAAATAGCAAATCGGCTGTCGAAAAGGAGCATACTAACGGTAAGAATTTCAGACGACAGGCTGTCGAACGACAATGCCCATCTGAATATCGCATTGTGTGTATGGGCCTTTAGTGGTTAAACTGACCTCATTTACAGACCGAAGTTCATTCCTTTGAGCTAAAAGATACAATGTTTATAGTTATCTCCCAGCGCTGGCCATGTTGATAAACATTTGCCTGCTTTTTTTTTGACAGCTCTGAGTAGAGAAGGTCTCTGCACTGACATGAATGAATCATTTAACTATTAGGCTTAATGTACATGGGATGCTTTTTGAACTTCTCCTGAATGATTTTTTAACAGCTAGAAGCCGATGCTTAAAAACTGCCATTTAACAGTGTTTTACGTGCCACGTTTAGCTGCATTTGCGCCCAGGAGCGTTTTTTTTCTTAAATAAAATTAAGCCTCATTTACACTGCTGCTGGTAAAAGGACGTTTTGAGGCATTTGGGGCGTTTTTTCAGCTGCCCCTGAACTCTCCTCCTCGTTTCCAGGCAGTGGAGTTTAACCACTTGCCGACCGCCAACCGCAGGTTGACTGCGACAAGGTGGTTCGCGGGCGCTACAGCGCCATTTGACACAGGGCCAATCAATCTACAGGGCCAGGCCAATGATTTTTGGCCTGGCCCTTCCAATCGATCCTGCCAATGATAGGGCTAATTTCCTCTGCCTCTGTTTACATTTCAGAGGCAGAGGAAATAAGCTCCACTTCCTCCCTGAAGCCCTTTTCGGTTTCAGCGAGGAAGAAGGAGCATCTAGAAACGTGAGTTGCACAACACCACACTGACACCAGGTCACATAGGCACATTTAACCCCTTGATCGCCCCCCAGTTAACCCTTTCACTCCCTGTCACCCCTTGTCACAGTATCATATTGTGCAGCGATCTGATTTTTACCGATCGCTGTACTTGTGACCCTTGTGACACTAAATCAGTGTTAGGGTAGGTAGTATTAGGCCTAGTTAGGTGAAAATACCCCCCCTTGCCCCACCCCCAATAAAGTTTTTAACCCCTTGATTGCCCCCTGTCTCCTGTGATCACCGTATAAGTGATACGTTTTTTTTTTTTCAATCAGATTACCACCGTATATTTTATTTACCTTTTATAGGTTTTAACCCCCGATCACCCGGCGGTGACCCCAGTTAGGTTTTAGTGTGCGTTAGGGTCAGCGTAAACACCAGGCAGGGTCAGTTAGCGAGGTACTCTGACACGCATGCACATTAGATAGGTGTTAGATATTATTGTAATATCTGATCAAATCAATATCTACGATCTGATCAGATATATTAGCGTCCCCACTAGTCTAGTGTTCTAAAAAAACGCAGTGTTAGCGGGATCAGCCCAGATAACCGCTAGCACCTGCGTTTAGCCCCCCCGCCCAGCCCAGCCCACCCAAGTGCAGGATCAATAGATCGCTGTCACTTAAAAACACAATACACATATCTGCAGCCTTCGCAGAGATCACGCCCGATCCCTGCGAATTCTGACAGTGAATTTGGTAGCGTTTGAAGCAGGCTCTGACAACCAGGTGCGCTTTTTTGCCTGTGAGTCACGCTAGTGTACGTTTCAAATTTAGAAAGTCCAAAATGTCTGGCCGCACGTACACTAGCGAAGAGGCCTATAATGTGCTGAGTTTGACAGATGAGAGCGATGGGGAAGACTCACTGTCAGAATCAGGCTCAGCATATGAACCTGTAGACAGCAGCGGCACCCTGACAGATAGCTCTGACGACGGAGTTGTGGTCCCTGCTAGAGTCAGGCGTACCAGACCCCGTTCTGCTGTCACTGATGTGCGTGAACCGCAGGGCTCTCGTATGCAGCAGAGAGCCAGTACTAGTGCTGCTACCCATTCTGGTGACCTGGCGAGCACCAGCGGCCTAGTACCCCCTGGACTTAGACGAACCAGCACTGCAGTAACACTTGGTGACGTGGCGAGTCCCATAAGTGCAGTACAAGCTGGTGTGGCTAGCACGAGTAATGCCCCGCAGCCACGAAGAAGACAAACACAGGCCCGCAGAACCCATAGTGCCCTTCTGACGCGCTTGCAAACCCTTATTGGCAACCCCCCACTGATGCAGCGCCCGTACTTCCCCCATTCACTGCCCAACCCGGAATCATGGTGAATACAGCTGATTTTACGGCCATTGATTTTTATTCGCTGTATTTCACGGAAGATCTCTATAGATCTATTGTGGGCCAAAGCAATTTATATGCTGGTCAATTCATAGCCATTAATCCCCATTTGATGCTTGCCAGAGACTGGAAACCAATCACGGTTCCAGAATTTAAGACCTTTCTGGGCCTTTCCTTCCTCATGGGCATAACTAAAAAAAACTGAATTGCGATCATATTGGTCCACGCACGCAATTCACCATATGCCCGTGTTCTCTGCTTGCATGTCCAGGGCATGGTACGAGCAGATTTTGCGGTTCATGCACCTTAGTGATAATGAACTCAGTCGTCCACGGGGTGACCCTGAATTTGACCGGCTCTACAAAATTCGGCCCCTTATAAACCACTTCAACCAGAAGTTCACCGCACTTTTTATTCCCAACGTGGACGAGTCCCTGGTTAAATTTTCTGGCCGTCTTGCTTTCAAGCAGTTTGTCCCCAGCAAGCATGCCAGATACGGGGTCAAGTTGTATAAGCTCTGTGACAGGGCCACAGGCTATACAAATAGTTTCATGGTTTATGAGGGCAAAGATAGTCAGGTAGATCCGGAAGGATGCCCAGACTACATAGGGAGCGCTGGCAAGATTGTGTGGAGCTTGGTGTCACCCTTATTCGGAAAGGGGTACCACTTGTACGTGGACAATTATTACACGAGCGTGCCACTGTTTAGTCACTTATTTGATCATCAGATTGGCGCATGTGGCACCGTGCGACTTAATCGCCGGGGCTTCCCCCAACGGCTTGTAGAATCCCGTCTTAGTCGGGGGGAGAGAGCCTGCGTAAAGTGTAATAATTTGCTCGCGGTGAAGTGGAGGGACAATCAGAATGTTTTCGTTCTGACCTCCCTTCACGCAGATACGACAGTGCAAATTTCTACGGCGACTGGTCTTGTGTAGAAACCCCTCTGTGTCCATTAACATAACCTAAATATAGGAGGGGGGAGGGGTGGACTTAATGATCAGTAACTGGTGCCGTACCTAATCACCCTTAAAGCGAGACGCTGGTACAAAAAAGTGTCTCTATACCTTTTTCAATTGGCTTTGCTGAACGCTCATGTCTTATACAGAGCGTCAGGACTGAGAGGATCCTTCCTCAAATTCATGGAAGAGATCGTCACAGCCCTTCTGTATCCAGATGGTGCTGCACCCCCACCTCACAATGTGAATGCAGTTAGCCGGCTGCATGGGAGGCACTTTCCACGCCTCCTCCGTGGTACCCCAGGCCAAAGAGCACCCCAAAAGAGATGTCGTGTCTGCAGACGACGCGGATACAGGCATGACACCCGCAGTTATTGCCCCTACTGTCCTGACCAGCCTGGTCTCTGCATCAATGACTGTTTTGAACGCTATCACACATTAGTGAATTATTAGCGTAGGGTGCAGCAGATACAGGGATAGGCACACTGACATAGGGTCTCCAAAGATGCCAGTGCATTTTGAGAGACCCAAACCTGGAACCGATTTTTAGTTCCAAAAAAAAATAAAAAAAAGAGTACCAAAAAAACCCCAAAAAAATAAAAAAGATTTAAAACAAAAAAAAATTAAAAAGTTAAAAAAAAAAAACCAAAAACAGTTGTAGGTTTCTTTTTTTTCTCTCTCTCTTGTTTTCTCTCTAATCTCTCTCTGTTCTCTCTCTATTGTTAATATTTTGTATGCATACCTGTTTGTTACTGTTTTTATCATGTTTTCCTTGCAGGTATGTAATTTTTTAATGCTTACCTGTAATGTTATATTGTTATAAAAAAACCCCAAAAAAACCATGAGAAAAAAAATAAAAAAAAACCTTGATTTTTAGCCAAGGTCCAAACCCAGAGAGTTTTACGTGACCGTAGAAACCTCTGGGATACAGTCACACGGATAGGGACATAGACGACGTGGGATGCGATTA
>BLSH010481670.1:356174-367260 GCA_018402905.1 Glandirana rugosa
CGACGCTGATTGGTTTAATTGGTCAGATTGTCATACGTAAATTTTTGTCCCCAAATCAACGTGTTTAAACGTTTACGTACGCATTCGATGTCCGGGTAACAGACCATACAAACTAAAAACCAGTCCGTTGCGTAACTGTAGAAACGTCGCATATAGCACAGTGGCTGCAAAGATGTCAATGCGTTGCCTGACCAAAAATCAAACATACCAGACAATGGGCCTGTAGCTTACGCATGCATTTGCAAATTTGTGCAACTAAACCCCTGTTTTTAAATGCATACTGTTAGACTGGTTAATTTGGTTAGTCGCAGCTGGCCGGTAAGTAGAGCTTGGTATTTGCCTTGGATTTATCCCTGGCCCTTGTTTTTTCTGTTTGTTGCCCTCCAATGCTCCTTGCTGCAAAGGCCAGTTCTAGGTGTATGCAGTGGTCATTGTTTGGTATGTTTGATTTTTGGTTAGGCAACGCATTGACATCTTTGCAGCCACTGTGCTATATGCTGGGTGTTCAATGTGCCCCTGCACCTTTAAGGAGGGGTGGGCCCCCCTCCAGACCATCTGCCTTCACCTATCTTATTAGAATGCATGTGCTTCCACTGTGGAGTCTCTTACCAGTCAGAGATAGGACTACAGATCTCAGGGTGCCTTGGCGGGGCCTGTAGCTTACGCATGCATTTGCAAATTTGTGCAACTAAACCCCTGTTTTTAAACGCATACTGTTAGACAGGTTAATTTGGTTAGTTGCAGCTGGCCGGTAAGTAGAGCTCGGTATTTGCCTTGGATTTATCCCTGGCCCTTGTTTTTTCTGTTTGTTGCCCTCCAATGCTCCTTGCTGCAAAGGCCAGTTATAGGTGTAGGCAGTGGTCATTGTTTGGTATACAAGGGGGTGTAGGCACAGTGGTGGGAGGGATGCAGAAGAGGGTGTAGGCATAGTGGGGAGTTGTGATGTATGAAGGGGTGTAGGCACAGCGGTAGAGGATAAGTGGGGGTGTGCAGGCATAGTGGTGACACAGTCAAGAGAGGGGTATGCAGACATAGTTGAGAAAAGAGTTGTGCAGGCATGGTGGTGAGAGATAAGGTGCAGTAGTGTTACAAGCACGTTAGTGATTCAGGAATGGGCTAACTTCACTGTTGTCTTAATTTTTCACTCAAAAAATTGAAATCTTTTCAAAAAAATCGCACTTGAAAGACCGCTGCGCAAATAGCGCGTGACAAAAAGTATTGCAAAGATTGGCATTTTATTCTCTAGGGTGTTTGAAAAAAATATATATATAATGTTTGGGGGTTCTAAGTAATTGTCTATTAAAAAAAAATGTTTTTAACTTGTAACCAACAAATGTAAAAAAGGGGCCCCGGTTGGTAAGTTGTTAAACTTTATCCCTGACCTGTCTGATGTGTTCCTTGACCTTCATGATGCTGTTTATTCACAGACGGACGTTTAGAGGCATTTGGGCATTTTTTCCAGCTGCCCCTGAACTCATCAAATGTTATCTTATCAATATATATACACAGGGTCATTTAAGGTCGTTTCCAGGCAGTTGAGTTTAGAGGCATTTCTTGGAAAGCAAAAAAAATGCGTTCAGAAGGAAGTTCAGAGGCATTTGAAACGCGAAATACCCGTAACAGCTTGTAAACGCACGTAACTCGCATTTAGCAGCGTTTCATTTAGAAAAGTGTGTAATTTAGAAAAAAAAAACGCTTCTAGATGCGAACACGGCATAACGCGGCATGTGAAACACGGCTAAACGGACGTTTTAAGCGTCGGTTTCTAGCTGTCAAAAAAATTGTTTAGGGAAGGTTGAAAACGCGTCCCGTGTACATTAGGCCTAAAGGGGGCTGAATACAAATGCACGCCACACTTTTCAGATATTTATTTGTAAAAAAAAATGTGAAAACCATTTATCATTTTCCTTCCACTTCACAATTATGTGCCACTTTGTGTTGGTGAATACTTTTCAAGGCACTGTACTATAGGTTTCACACAAACCAATATAAGCTTATTGGAATTTTTTTTTCTACCAAAGACATATAGCAAAATACATTTTTGACTACATTTATGAAGAAATTAGATTCTTTTTTTTTATTGGATATTCTAACAGAACAAAATATATTTTTTTTTCAAAAATGTATTTTTTGTTTGAATAATAAAAAATAAAAAAAACCCAATGGTGACCAATTACCACCAAAAGAAAGCTCTATTTGTGTGGAAAAAAATGGTATAAATTTAATTTCGGTACAGTGTTACAAAACTGAGCAATTATCAATTAAAGCAGCACAGTGCTGAATAGCAGAAAAAGCCATGGTCAAGAAAGAGGTAAAACCTTCCAGAGGTCAAGTGGTTAACTTATGTTGGTTCATTAAAGATGTTATGGCTGGGTGGAGAACATTTATTGCAGATAGAGGTGTATATACCTCAATGGCTTAAAATATATAGACACCAAGACAGAGCAAATGGTTAAGCCTTAGCAAGAAATGTGAAAATAATAAAAATAAATAGGGGGTAAAAATAAAAATGGCGTAAAAGTCTCTTGTGAACACAAACAATGGCAGGAGCACACAGTGAAATGGCAGCCGCTCCTCTCTGTTAGCATTACAGACCAGGTCCACATTAATATATTGCTGTAACTTAATAAAGCCGTGACTTTGCCCTTCCAGTGAACATGTTCTTGAGTATTACTTGTGTAGCCATGCCCCCATTGGGGTTGCTGGAAGTTGTGGTTCCACCTGTCACACTGCCCTCAATCACACTTTTTCCTCACATCTGGAGTCACAGAACAGGCCGGTACTTTGTTTTGTTGCTTTATTAGGGGATTAAACTTGGATGGGGGAAGGCATAATTATGGGATGCCCACGAATCAACAGTTCATTTACAGAACCTTCTATATACACTCCAGTATATACACTTCTCCCCTTCCTCCAGCACAATCTCGCTTCTCAGTTCACTCCTTGTTCCTCTCTCTTGCACAACACTTGCTCCAGTCTAGCTAGCACATGGTGAGGTCTGCTCTGACTTTGCCCAGGCCTCAGTAACCATCCTTTGCAGGCAGGGACCGCGGGCCCCCTATAGTGTAGGAAAAAATTATTTGAGTGTGCTAGCTAGCCATCGATGGACTACTGCACCCAGCCCATCGTATTCCAGGCCCTGCCAGCCCTCCTGGCTGCAACGGCCTTCTCCACTGCCACCGTGACAACACAGTCCCAACTGGCTTTTTCACCCTTCTCAGACTGTCTCTCACCCCAATCGGATCCGGTGTGCTTCTTTCAGCTTCCCAGCGTGTGTATCACTCACAGACACAGTTCCTTTCCTGAAGACCTTCCTGGCAGTACTCCCTCCTGCTGTCCTTTACCTGCTCTCTTCCTGCTGCCTCTGTTCCAGGATCCCACACTTTCCTCCTGGATGCACACGACCCAGGCCTCAGGCTGGGGGCCCCTTCAAGGCCCCGACAGCCTCAGTACTCCGTCTCCATCTCTTCCCGAACTCTCCAGCATGGCTGGGTTGACCCAAGGTATTTAAGGAGGCCTGCACCCTGCCAATCCAGGTTGAAGATTGGTCAGGGCTCCTTAAGATACCTCAGACAGTTCCGCCTCTCTTCCAGAGCATTCTGGAGCCAGAAAGGAGGGGTAACCAAGGGGTGTTACCAGTCACCAGTCACTCCTTGAGTCACTCCCAGCCCAGGCCTGACTAAATTTTACCTTACCTAACAAAAAAAAAAACGCTGGTCCCCAGCTGGGTACATTTTAGAAAAAATGGCTCTTGAGCGCATGGCCAAGGGCATCCCATAAAACAAAAAGGGGGGGGGGGAACTAACTCGGACGGGGACTGTATAAATAATATAAGTACAAAAATAGACATTAATCTCAGTAAATATTTACACCTGTACAGTAGGATAGAACATTACTGACTACAATTCCTGCAGCTAACAGCATAAAGTACTGTCAATATACAAATTGAGCCAGAGCATCTCTCCTTTGAGAAAGAGACTCTGCTCATAGGAATGTAGAGATTGGTTTTGACTCTTGACAGAGAGGGGTGGACAGCTGTCCCATCCCAATGATCCTAAGAGAAGAGGGAACAACAACAACCTAAACTAAATACTAACTAAACACAGCACACCAGTCTGCCGCCTGCCAGCAGAGTAAAACATGAAGATCACACCATAACACTTTTTCCTCTATGTTCTGTCAGTAGGAGGTTAGAACCTGCTGACAGAAACAGTGAAAGGGAAGAAGCATATGGTAAATGGACAGTCCTTCTTTAAAGTTCCTGATGGGAGGGGCCCTTCAAAGGTTAGTAGATGCAGGTACAAACCTCACCCGAGTGTCTTTTCAACAGAAAAGGTCCTCCATTGGGCACAGGGTGGCAGGCTGGCTTGTTCATGCAAAGTCAGGGAAAACAAGAAGAAGAAACAAAAGAAAACCATGCTGCACTTCCCAGCAGTCCTTGTGGTTGGGTTTATGCAACCCCTGGCTTTCACAGTCCTCCTTATGAACAAAACCAAGGGTCTGGCAACCTTCTTTGGCCCCCTTCTTCTGTCTCCCTAGAGACTGAGTAACTTTGGGTGGGCCGACCCACTTTAACGACCAGCACTCTGTCTCTATAGATAAAAAAAAAAGGCAAGTGACAATGCGCAAATGGGTCGAGGCATACAGTATGAACCAGAGTGCATAAAATGTATATGGTGACTACTACAATGGGCCAACTGACATGAGAGGGTGGAAGGGAAGGATAAGGAGAAAGGGCACAAGTGGGAAACTATACACATATATGTACATCAAACCATATACACAGGGGGATGCATGAGGTGGTGTATGAACCAGTCCAAGGGGAAGCACTGAGGGCAGCCCGCGGAGTATGGACCCGGATCCCACGGTCCAATAGAACTATAATGAGAAAATACACAAGGGAGGGCACCTCTAAGTGCAGTAAGCTTAGTTCATTTAATGAATAGACCAGATTAAAAACACTCACATAGGTTTAAAAACAGTGGGCAATATTGGCTGATCCCATGGGGAGAAAAACGCCGTCACTCTCAGGGTGTCCAAGTAGTACTGAGCCGGAAGGGGAGTCCTCCGTCCGTTCGTCCGTCCGTCACCGCGCCTGGATGTAAATGCCGGCACGCACGGTGACTAGAGCGAGGCTTGGAGCGCGGCTGCAATGGAGTCCTGGGGTGATGGCGTCATGAAAGTGCGACGCGTTTCGTAGGCCAGCAGGTCAGGTGGTACACGTCCTGCGCCACTTCATCAGGCAATCAAGAAGATCAGTCCACTGAATACAATACGTGTAGACATTTAAATAGTACAAGCCCCTAGGGGCGGGAAAAGAGAGAGATTGACAATTAAAAAACAAATGCAGCTAACGAGACTCATCCCTATATAAAAGCACCGAAAGGGGGGAGACAAACGGGAATAGTGAACCTCAGTATATCACTTCGCTGTAATCAACCAATCATTTGGCAGGAGACCATGGTTCTAAAAGTATATATAAAAACCTTTACAATTATACGAGACAATTTCAAAAAATACAAGACAATTATTAAAAAAAGATTTAGTTCAATGGGTCCTCAACCCACTGGGGGTCTGCACCTAAAAAGGGGGGGGGCTTAGTGCACCCACTGAAGAGTAGTATTAGTAACTCACAGTCTCATTTCCGACGTCAAAGGTATCTATACGTGGAGAGACATTTTTAAAAAAAAGTGATTTAAGATGAAATAAAATAGGAGTAAAAACTTAACACTCCTGCAGCAACTGTAAAATGCATATGGGCTTGACACTTCCCAAGTGTATGTGTAGTACAAGGGGGATATATAGGGAAAAATATATATATAAAGAGGGGGGTACATCAAGAACTATATCAGAATACATGTATATGTACCCCTGGTCCATAATCTTCCCACGTACCTCAGGGATGGTTCACATCTGTTGGAACTACTTGCTCCCTACAGGTGGGAACCATCCTATGTCTGGTTATCCTTAGACGTTTGCTCCTTGTACACGTCTATCCCACATGAATTTGATTTGTGTGCCCTGGAACACTTCCTAGCCCTGGACCCTTGATCAACCCAAGACAAATGTCCTTTGTCTTGGAGTTGACAAAATTTTCTTTGACACACAACTATTTCCAATTTGTCCTGGACTTCTACCTTCAGACCCAGGGCACAGCCATGGGTGCAAATTTTGCGCCCTCCTATGCCAACCTGGCCATGGGCCTGTGGAAAGACCAGTTCATTCATAACAATAACCCCTTCTCACGACATATCATTTTCATGGGGAGATATATAGATGACATCGTCATCATCTGGGATGGCCCCCCCCACCACCATGCTGGACTTCATCTCGTACTGTAATGACAATCCGTATGGATTGGCTTTCACCCATGTCACAGATCCCAACACATTGGTCTTTTTGGACCTGGAGCTTGGCCACATGGAGCACACCATAGTGGCCAAGAACCACACAAAACCTACAGCAGGGAATTAATTCCTCCACTATCATAGCTGCCATTATCCATCATGGATCCGCAACATTCCGAAGGGACAGTTCTGTAGGATCAGACAGAACTGTTCCTTGGATAAAGATTATGTAGAGGAAGGGGCAATCCTGAAGAAAAAATTCATAGATAAAAAATATCCGGAAAGGTTGGTTGATGAGGCGTTCCAATTCTATCAGAAAGGGAAACCCATCAGACCTAAACAGACAACCCATCCCAACCGATAAGGTTTGTCACCATGTTCCACAATCAGCATCGAAGAATGGAGAATATTTTCTCCAAACACTGGGACATTTTACTTCAGGACCCCATGCTGAAACATTCCCTTCCACCCAGGCCCAAGATCACCTACCGCAGGGCGCCTATCCTTAAGAGTAAGGTGGCACCAAGTAAAATTAAAAATCATTCTACAACTATGGTACAGAAGCCCACGTTGTTCCCTCTGGTGGGCATGTACCAGTGCCGTAAGAAACCCTGCAAAACCTGCCATTTCATAAGACACAAACAACAGTCATTTAAGGTAAAAGGCTGGGTCTATCCCATATCTGAATTCTACACTTGTGCTTCGGATTTTGTAGTGTATGGCCTGTCCTGTCCGTGCGGGTTGGTATATGTTGGACGAACTACACGCACTTTGAGGTGTCATTTCGGCCAACACAGGAGGGCCATAGAAGGGAAAAAGGACTTTCATAGCGTCCCTCGACATTTTCTCGAGGTACACAAGGGCTCCACTGAAGGATTGTCTATGTGGGTCATAGAACAGGTGCCCAGAACCCTTCCCTTGGCAGAACGTTTTAAAAGGTTGTGCGCAAGGGAGACGTTCTGGATATACACCTTAGACGTCCTCTCACCTGGGGTCCTAAATGAATGCATAGAGGTGTCCACCATCCTTTAGTTTTCCCCCAGGTTCTGTCCATGCCATGTACCTCCTCTTCGTGTCCCCCACATGCTTGGGTGTCTTCTGAGCCCCCTGTCTGAGAAATATATATACTGATAAACATATGCATATACATGGATTCTGATATAGTTCTTGATGTACCCCCCCTTTATATATATTTTTTCCCTATATATCCCCCTTGCACTACACATACACTTGGGAAGTGTCAAGCCCATATGCATTTTACAGTTGCTTCAGGAGTGTTAAGTTTTT
This sequence comes from Glandirana rugosa, assembly GCA_018402905.1. Lineage (NCBI taxonomy): Eukaryota > Metazoa > Chordata > Amphibia > Anura > Ranidae > Glandirana > Glandirana rugosa. Next base: position 363,809 of record BLSH010481670.1, read on the forward strand.
ACTCCTATTTTATTTCATCTTAAATCACTTTTTTTAAAAAAAATGTCTCTCCACGTATAGATACCTTTGACGTCGGAAATTAGACTGTGAGTTACTAATACTACTCTTCCGTGGGTGCACTAAACCCCCCCCCTTTTTAGGTGCAGACCCCCAGTGGGTTGAGGATCCATTGAACTAAATCTTTTTTAATAATTGTCTTGTATTTTTTAAAATTGTTTCGTATAAATGTAAAGGTTTTTATACAGTATATACTTTTAGAACTATGGTCTCCTGCCAAATGATTGGTTGATTACAGCGAAGTGATATACTGAGGTTCACTATTCCTGTTTGTCTCCCCCCTTTCGGTGCTTTTATATAGGGATGAGTCTCGTTAGCTGCATTTGTTTTTTAATTGTCAATCTCTCTCTTTCCCCGCCCCTAGGGGCTTGTACTATTTAAATGTCTACACGTATTGTATTCAGTGGACTGATCTTCTTGATTGCCTGACGAAGTGGCGCAGGACGTGTACCACCTGACCTGCTGGCCTACGAAACGCGTCGCACTTTCATGACGCCGTCACCCCAGGACTCCATTGCAGCCGCGCTCCAAGCCTCGCTCTAGTCACCGTGCGTTTGCATCCAGGCGTGGTGACGGAAGGACGAACGGACGGAGGACTCCCCTTCCGGCTCAGTACTACTTGGACACCCTGAGAGTGACAGCGTTTTTCTCCCCATGGGATCAGCCAATATTGCCCACTGTTTTTAAACCTATGTGAGTGTTTTTAATCTGGTCTATTCATTAAATGAACTAAGCTTACTGCACTTAGAGGCGCCCTCCCTTGTGTTTTTTTTTTTTGTCTCTATAGATAGATCTCCCAATCCGCCATTCCTTCTTGATGTCCAGGAACCGGGCCCACAACTCATTCTCTAGCCCTCTTTGTGGACATGGAGGAAATCCCAAACAAAATTGTCCTCTCACTCTTCTTGAGAGCTCTCCACGATCTCTATAGTTTGGGATGGGACATAGGGGAAGTCCAGGCCCCACTCCAAGGCCACCCTCCGCTGCACTTCCCTCTGAAACCGGGACGGTCTTGGCAACTCTCTCGGATTCCCTCTCCGAGGAAGAACATCAGCTTCAGGAGATTTCATTACTAAAGTTGAGCGAACCCAGGCTGTAAAGTTCAGGTCCGTACCGGACTTTAGGGTGTCTGTGCCCAAACCCGAACCCGGACATTGGAAAAAATGTCCAGGATTGGGTTCGGTATTCGGGTATTTTTTGTGCCTTTTCTATAGCTGCTGGGCAGCCAATCAACAAGCTTTTCACTAGTTTGCCCTTAGAAGCCATCACAGCCATGCCTACTAATGGCATGGCTGTGATTGGCCAGTGCATCATGTGACCCAGCCTCTATATGAGGCTGGAGTCACGTATTGCCGCGTGTCAGATCGTCTCATACTAGAGTAGGGAGAGCTTCATGGCGGTGCTGTGAGGGAAAGATTAGCGTTCAGAACCATCTCAGACTGCATTAGGGAGAGCTTCATTGCGGTGCTGTGAGGGAGAGATTAGCATTCAGAACCATCTCATAGGGCATTAGGGACAGGTTCCTGTCAGTGCTGTGAGGGAAAGATTATTGATCGTTCTAAAACTATCTCATAGTGCATTATGGACAGGTTCCTGTCAGTGCTGTGAGGGAAAGATTATCAATCGTTCTAAAACCATCTCATAGTGCATTAGGGACAAGTTCCTGACAGTGCTGTGAGGGAAAGATTATCGATCGTTCTAAAACCATCTCATATTGCATTAGGGACAGGTTCCTGTCGGTGCTGTGAGGGAAAGATTATCGATTGTTCTAAAAGCATCTCATGGTGCTGTGAGGGAAAGATTATCGATCATTCTAAAACCATCTCATATTGCATTAGGGACAGGTAGTAGAGTTAAGCGAACACCTGGATGTTCGGGTTCGGCGGGTTCAGCCGAAGTTCGCGGAAACGTTCGGGTTCGCTACCGAACATTACCCGAACTTGACCCCGGAACCCGAACCCCATTGAAGTCAATGGGGACCAGAACTTTTCGGCACAAAAATGGCTGTAAAAAAGACCTGAAAAGTGCTAGAGGGCTGCAAAAGGAAGAAAAATGGGAGGTGTTATTAGATCTGCAATCTGTCCCTCAAAGCAGTAGTAATCTCTACCTAGTCCAGTATCAGATCGTTCTGTAATCAGATTGTTCTGTAATGCAGGGTGAGAGATCGTTCTGTAATCAGATCGTTCTGAAATGCAGGATGAGATGTTATAGATCTGCAATCTGTCCCTCAAAGCAGTAGTAGTAATCTCTATCTAGTTATTAGATCTGCAATCTGTCCCTCACAGCGCCGGCAGCATCCTCTCCCTAACTAACCTGAGAGCATGTGACATGCAGCACTGTGACTCCAGCCTCATATAGAGGCTGGGTCACATGATGCACTGGCCAATCACAGCCATGCCATTAATAGGCATGGCTGTGATGGCTTCTAGGGAAAACCAGTGAAACGCTTGTTGATTGGCTGCCCTGCAGCTATTCAACATGCGTGATAAAATACCAGAACCCAGAAGCCGAACCTGGACTTTTTCCTCAAACGTTCGGGTTTGGGACACGGACACCCGAAAGTTCAGTACGGACCCGAACTTTACAGTTCGGGTTCGATCAACTCTAACAGGTTCCTGTCGGTGCTGTGAGGGAAAGATTATCGATCGTTCTAAAACCATCTCATATTGCATTAGGGAGAGGTTCCTGTTGGTGCTCTGAGGGAGAGATTATCGTTCTAAAACCATCTCATATTGCATTAGGGAGAGGTTCCTGTTGGTGCTCTGAGGGAGAGATTATCATTCTAAAACCATCTCATATTGCATTAGGGAGAGGTTCCTGTTGGTGCTCTGAGGGAGAGATTATCGTTCTAAAATCATCTCATACTGCAGTAGGGACAGGTTCCTGTCGGTGATGTGAGGGACAGAATATTGTTCTAAAATCATCTCATACTGGAGTAGGGACAGGTTCCTGTTGGAGCTCTGAGGGAGAGATTATCGTTCTAAAACCATCTCAAACTGCATTAGGGAGAGGTTCCTGTTGGTGCTCTGAGGGACAGAATATTGTTCTAAAATCATCTCATACTGGAGTAGGGAGAGGTTCCTGTTGGTGCTCTGAGAGAGAGATTATAATTCTAAAACCATCTCATACTGCATTAGGGAGAGATTCCTGTTGGTACTCTAAGGGAGAGATTATCATTCTAAAATCATCTCATACTCCAGTAGGGACAGGTTCCTGTTGGTGCTCTGAGGGAGAGATTATCATTCTAAAACCATCTCATACTGCATTAGGGAGAGGTTCCTGTTGGTGCTCTGAGGGAGAGATTATCGTTCTAAAACCTACCAAAATCTTGCTATTAGAGAGGGAGTCTCGTGGTTGTCCTTGGAGAGGGATTACGTCATACTCTACCAAAATCT
>BLSH010481670.1:408080-422664 GCA_018402905.1 Glandirana rugosa
GTCGTTGTCGTCCTTGGACTGGGATATCCTCATCCGCTACTAAAATCTTGTTATTAGCTACTCCTATAGGGTCAGGTTCCTGCTGTTGCTGTAAGGGACAGATTATTGACCGGCCTCACACAGCCATTGGTATACTTGTTTTTTTGAATATGCCTCAATATTTTGGGGGCTACCCCAATTAGAAAAAAAAAAAACCAAACAAACAACAACAAGTGAACAGAGTAAAAGGAATCTGCGCTTTGTGTCATAAACTCAATACCAATCAGTGTATATAAAAAAATGTGACAATATAAACCAACATTAAATTGTGAATCCAAATTCAACACAATGAATTAAATCTGTGTATAACTCAAAAATGTGATAATAAAAAGTATTAGGTTATGAATATATATCAACATAAACCCAAATATCTTTGCACAAAAAATCATAAAAATCCAAAAAGACAAAGGTGAAGGCAAGAGTCCCGTGAGCATGTGACAGTGTTCAGAAAGTCCAATTCTGTGTATTAATTCCAGATCTGTATGACCGCAACAAATATTCAAATATATTCCTCCACCACACCAATTCAAAAGTGTGCGGTTCCTCCACCAAAGGTTCTCCTTACCAGAGTCACATGACCCTCTATTACGGGGGGTCAATAAGCGCTTTTGTGGACTTAGGCTTCCACACAGCCACAGACGATGAATTTTCCACCTCCAAACCTCATAAACGGTCCATGTAATAAGATGGGAAAAAGGCCACAATAGCGTGATACCGTAAAAACAATTGTATTTATTAATAAAATATTGCACTTACAGGAAATTCGAAAGATCTGAGCATTAGATATCCGATCAATGTATGGACATGAAGTCGCGGTGAGAACAGGCACAGCACTGCAGCTCTATCGATTCCGTCCTATTGGACTTCCTCTGGAGCGAGTCCCTTTAACCACTTCAGCCCCGGAAGGATTTCACCCTTTAGGATCAGAGCACTTTTTGCTATTCGGCACTGCGTCGCTTTAACTGACAATTTTGCGGTCGTGCGACGTTGTACCCAAACAAAATTTGCTTCATTTTTTTTCCCACAAATAGAGCTTTCTTTTGGTGGTATTTTATCACCTCTGTGTCATTTCTGATCGCCACTAGAAACAAAAAAAGAGCAACAATTTTGCAAAAAAAAACAATTTTTCTTAATTTTTGCTAAAATACAAAGCAAAAAAATATATAAAAAAACATTTTTTTCATCAGTTCATGAGAATTAATTTCTGGGGTTTTTATTTATTTATTTTTTTTTACTAGTAATGGTGGCGATTTTTAGCAGTACTGCGATATTGCAGCGGACATATCGGACCATTTTGACACTTTTTTGTGACCATTGGCATTTATACAGCGATCAGTGCTATAAAAAAGGGACTGATTACTGTGTAAATGCCATTGGCAGTGAAGGGGTTAACCTGGAGGGGGCGCTCTAAGGGTTAATTGTGTTCCCACAGTGTGTTCTAACTGTATGGGGGCAGGGCTGACAGGGGGAGGGGAGTGTTCACAGCTTCCTTATACAGGAAGCCTGTGATCACAGCCCTGCCCCCTCTGTCAGAATAGAGGGGGAATAGCTGTGATCACAGGCTTTTACATACACGGACCTCCGTTCTGTCGCTCCGGGGGGGTGACTGCGGGTAACCGGCGGCAATCGAGTCCGCTGTACCCGCTCCCCGGCCTCCGCTAACCAAAATCCATGAACCAGCATGAGCATTGTGGAGTCCACTCAACTGGTACCTGCAGTGACACCAGCTCTGCAGCACAAGGAGTAACACATCCTATAATTGTGGCAAGCCATTGCCTGAGCCTACAGCAATGTCTCACCTGCGTGTGGCCACCAATGAAAAAGCTAGCTGAAATGGAGAAGCTTTCAGTGAAGGTCATTTTGCCTGGCACTTTACTTGTAGGATAACTGGAGGAACTTTCAATAAAAGTCCTTCCTCTGGCACTGTACTTGATGAACAAAGGTAGCGAGCAACTGCCTTCTGACATGGCAGACGTTCACACAAAGTTGACTTAGTACCAATAGGGCCAATTGGCCAAAGATCTTCACAAAGTGTCCTTTTACTCTTTGCAAAGTGTCCGCCAGTAAAGGATCTTCTCAAAGTGTCCAGTTGTAAGGAGTTTACCCCTCCAGGTTTGCTGAGTTTACCCCTCTGGACTGGAGAAGTCCTCTTTAGCAGAAGTCTCTTTCTCCGGAACAGAGCGTAGGAAAAATCCCAGATACTACTTCTTCAATTTGCAAGGAGAGAAGGGAAAGGGGATTCTGGAATTTTGGGGAATGCCCCCAGCAACAACTACATGAAACTTCAAACAGAACATTCTTTGTTTTTGTTTTTTTTCAACAGATATTTCAGGCATGACAACCTATTGAACAAACAGCTTTCCAGAGCAGACAGGAACAACTTGATCACGGTTCAGCTATAAAAGTCAAGATGAGGAATCTGAACCATTTTCTAGTCAGGGCCCCAGATGTTGCTGGACCACACTAGACTCTTCTTTCCAGGAAGTTTGATCACTGCTCGGTCAATGTGGATGGATCTTCCCAGACTTCAGTTTTCCTTGACCGACAGGAAATCTTCAAAGAGTTGGAGTTTGGACTTGTTGCGATAAGGTTTTAATTCCCAGACTGCTTCCTCCCACCAGGAAACTCTCTTGGCTTCTATCTCCTCCATGATCTCCCTTGGACCATAGGGGTAATCGTACCCGTACTCCATAGCTACCTTCCGCTGCACAAGTCTCTGAAAGTGAGAAAACATTGGTAGTTTCTCCCAGGTGGAGTATACAGGTTTTCTGCTTTTGTGATCAGTAGGACAAAGGCATCATTTTGAGCTTGGGCCCGAGCATAAGTGTGAAGATGGGATAGATATGGAGCTCTATAGGCATAGACCTCACAGAATCCCAGATTTCTTGTGCACTGAATAAGGATGGCCCCCGTTCACCTTCCTCATTCTGCATGTCAGAACATAGGGAATCTTCCCTCTCTTCAGCCTCACAGTCCCACACCGTGGCAACCTCTGACCCCTTCCTCTATGGATCCAAAGCGCTATTCAAAGCTAGGGGACCCCACATCAATGATCCCCAGCCTCCCCTTACCTGAAGAACTTGCAGACTCCAGCCCCTGGATCCGCTAGGTCTCCTCAGCTTCTTTAAGAACCGCATGACAAATCGCAGTGACTGCTACCGATGGATCCTGCTGCTGATGTCCATCAGCTGATTGTTCTGTACCGTTGACATGTGGGTCACCCTAGTTTGGCAGACGGTGGTGTGGTTGTAGGCCACTGGTCCCGGCCTCAGCGGTGCCCTCAGAGCATGTCTGTCTTCTTCAGAAATGGTAACAACAGTAAACATTGCTTGGTTCTAGCTTCAGCAGCATCTCCCTGCAATGGCCACACTGATCTCAGGCGTGCAGCTTCACAGTCACATGCTGGCATCTGCCACATACCAGACCAATGTGCTCCCTATCCTATCTGCTGCACAGTGCCAGACTTCTACGGGTTGCTAACCATACTCGGGTATGAGTTAGTTCTCAGTTCTGCAGGTCAGACAGCTTTCCTGGCTCTCTGCCACCTCGTGCAGCAGTTCCTGTGCGCCGGCGCTCCGGCTCACTCCAGCACCCGTCATCTTGCTGCTCTTCCCACGTGGCTCTCTCTTGGCTACACTAGGAGGTGGAAGTGATGTCACAGCTCCTCCCCACTCACTGGATTGGCCAATCTAGCTGACTCTTTGGTGGTAACTCCTCCTGTTGCTCAGACCTCTTCAGCATGCTCTTTCCCGCGCTGCATGTTAACCCTTTTCTTGCTGCCACTTGAACAATGTCCAGTATTAATGAACTCCACTGTAAAGCAGACGGTATCCAAAACAGCAGATACATGGACAGAAGCTTCACCTGTCCTCAAATGTGCCTCTGCAGCACTTCTTCTTCAGTGTGCTGTATTATCTCCTTTACTGCTTCTACTTGGAAATGTCATGTTACTGGTGACTGTGTAGCAGACATTTTCCTCTGTAATACATGTGCTAATGCAACCCCGGTTCTCGCACCCTAAGTTAACTCTTTTTTTGCCACACTCTGAAAATGCTCTTGCGCTGGCAACTGTAGAGCAGACATTTACCTCCATGGCACAACATTGCTTCTCTTTGATTGGGGTCCCACGATCTACACAGCAAGAAATGCCAATTCCTTGAACATTTTACCCGGTCATTGCTGGTAGCAACTGCTGCAATAACTCAGGGGATAATCCTGGGCTGACGAGCCCCCACATGTAGCGCTACCCTCGCAGAAGCTGCTTGATATTTTTGTGCCTGGGTCTCCCATTGATTAATCCACAGCCAGTCACGGGGTATATTTTTGCAGAGCCAGGTGCATACACTTGTCAGCTTGTTGCCTCCAATAACTAGTCTAGGGGATGTCTTTTTGTTTTATTTGAAGAACTTGGATAAGAGAAGGGATTTAGTAGGATACTCCAAATTAACTATTTTCAAGCAAGGACAACTTTCTTAGTAGAAATTTGTAGCAAATTGTTAATAGAGCTGTGTAGCAGACTGTACAGAATAAAGCAAGGCCCTTTTTAGTAGAAGGATTTTAGTGGACCTTGCTTCTTCAAGACACCAGCCAGTGTTCCCCTGTAGCTTACACCCAGTATGCTGACTGGAGCATAGGCAGGGTTGAAAGTGCAACTCCTGCAACCCTTGCTGCTATGCCCATGGCAGAGTTCCTGATCATGTGACTGCTGAGATCAGGAGGTATCTATGACAGTGTGACATACCTGATGGTAGAGCCTGATTTGTAGAGGAAGCCCTCTTTTACAGCTCCGGCTTAGAGACCACAGGTAGTGTGGCACTGTCCTCAAGAGCATGGTGAGATACAAGCACCTGTAGAGTGTCCTGCAGGCTGCACAGACGAAAGGCAGGTTAGTAGTGTATGGAGCTCAGCTGATGGATAAGCAGGATGCATAGTCAGACGAGCCAGGTCAGCAACAGAAGGCATGGACAGCAAGCAGGAGAATGGTCAGTATACAGGCAAAGGTCAGCAAAACTTGAGCAGACAGATGAGTAAGAGGCAATGCAGAATCCAAAGACAGGCCGAGGTCAGAGCAGGTAGCATTCAAGCGTGGTTTAGGACAAGCTGGGTCTATCACGGGAGTCAAGTACAGAAACAGGCACAGGAACACAGGAAGAGCTGCAAATTAGACAGCAACTAACTAGTACAGCTGCTGTACTTTTATTGTCCACTGGGCGTCAGTATCAGTGGTGAATGTGTGCATGCCTGCGTAGGCTCATATTCTTGCGCATATGCATGTCCCTGTATATCCGTGTGCACCTCAGAGCTTCATTTGAACTATGGCCAGCATTTCCCTGACAGACAGCTTGGTCAGTGTACTGGGAGTGCATTCAGCAACAGTGCACCATGGACTCATATACAGTTAGGGCCATATATATTTTAACACAGGCATGGTTTTCATACGTTTGGCTCTGTATGCCACCAGAATTAAATTAAAATGAAACAATTCAAATAAATTTGAAGTGCAGACTTTAGCTTTAATTCAAGGGGTTAAACATAACTATCAAGTACAAATTTTTAAACACAGTCCCCCCATTTTCAGGGGATCAAATGTAATTGAACAAATGAATATAATCATAAATAAAATCCTTTACTGGCAATGACTGAAGTCTGGAACCCATGGACATTACCAAAGACTGGGTTTCCTCCTTTCTGATGCTTTATCAGGCTTTAACTGCAGCTGTCTTCAGTTGTTCTTTGTTTGTGGATCTTTCTGCCTTTAGTTTTGCTTCAGCAAGTGAAATTAATGCTCAATTGGGTTGAGATCAGGTGATTGACTCGGCCATTGCAGAATATTCCTCTCCTTTTCCTTCAAAAGCTCTTTTGCAATGTGTTTTGGATCATTGTCCATCTGTACTGTAAAGTGCCGCCCAATCTGCTAGATTTGGCTGAATCTGGGCTGACAGTATATCTCCAAAAGCTGCAGAATTCATCCGGCTGCTTCTGTCTTCTGTCACATCATTAATAAACACCAATGACCCAGTGCCACTGGAAGCATGCATGCCCATGCCATCACACTGCAAGCTCCACCATGTTTTACAGATGATGTTGTGTGCTTTGGATCATGAGCTGTTACAAGCCTTCTCCACACTCTTTCTTCCCGTCATTGTGGTACAGATCAATCATAGTTTCATCCATCCACAGAATGCTTTTCCAGAACTGGTCTGGCTTTTTTATATGTCTTTTGGTAAAGTCTAATCTGGCTTTTCTATTCTTCAGGCTTATGAATGGTTTGCACATTTGTGGTGAACCCACTGTTTTTACTCTTGTGAAGTCTTCTCTTGATTTTAGACTTTGACAGGGATATACCCAACTCCTGGAGAGTGTCCTTCACTTGTATGGATGTTGTGAATGGGTTTCTCTTTAACATAGAGAGGATACTGAGATCATCCACCACTGTTATCTTCCGTGGACGTCCAGGCCTATTTAGATTGTTGAGATCACCAGTGTGTTCTTCTTTCCTCAGAATGTACCAAACTGTTGATTTGCCCACTCTTAATGTTGCTGCTATCTCTCTGATGGATTTGTTAAGTTTTTACCTTACAATGGCCGGTTTCACTTGCATGGACAGCTCCTTTGAACACATGATGTAAGTTCACAGCAATAGATTCCACATGCAAATACCACACTTAGAATCAACTCAAGACCTTTTACCTGCTTAATTGATGAAGAAATAACAAAGGAGTAGCCCACACCTGGCCATGAAACATTTTAAATTGTCCAATTACTTTTGGTCCCTTGAAAAAGGGGGGATGGATAATCTTAAAGTGATACTAAAGGTCCCCTTTTTTTTAAAAAAAATAACAAACATGTTATACTCACCTCCTCTGTGCAGCGGATTTGCACAGAGTGGCCCCGATCCGTTTGACTCAAACCACAGGCCCATTCCTATTGGGCAGTCAGCAAAAGGTTAAAAAACCAGTGTGTTTTTAAATTTTGGGCATCCAAGCACCCAAATGAAACCCTAATAAATACAAGTAGATTACCAAAACTCAATGGATCACTGGGCTGCTATGCTTTATGGCCCCAGGTTTAGCCACTAATCAACTATCTTTTCCAACAACAAGGATTCCTCTTTATTTAAGACATTGTACAATAATAGCAAATAACAATGTGGTGGAAATAGCCATAGAGAGTTACAATCATGATAGTATACAGGCTACAGTATAGAAAAGACAGGTAATGTAAACATACAAGGCATAAAACAGATTATGATAAAGAAATAGTGGGGTCACTAGTGGACCCAAAAACAATTTCCCAGGACAGTCCTCTATAGAAGGAAGATGGAAGCAATCATGGGGTCGTCCAAGGTTGCCAAATTCTATCATATTTAAAAGGACAGTTTCTGTTGAAACGTGTAAGTTTGAACAAAAATCAAGGCCTCCCATGAAGCTACAGATGGAGGGAGGGAGGGAGAAGTCCACGTACGCAGTATTTCTTTTTTGGCATATTATAAGAAGTAGGAAATCAATAACATAGTGTAGGCCTCTACTGATCATCATGGATACCCAGCAATGCTAGCTTGGGGAAAAGTGGGAAAGAATCCATTATGCTTTCCATTCCTTATTTTTATTGCAGTATTTCACATGTAACTCCAGGCCACACAGTGAAATCAGCATCTCTTTAAATTGACCAATGCTAAAAATGACATGTTCCGATAGTTTATTGTAGGCTGAACCACAGTAATACACTAAGATGATAAATGAATGTCAAAGTATCCATCTCTCCGCAGGAAACAAGATATTTAAAGCTAAGCATACATAGATGAAAAACATATAATGGAGCTGTTTTACCAGCCAAGGAATGTATATTTCTGTCCACCCAGTTCTGAGAAATGCACAGTTCCACCACAGATCACATTTCTGACTGTATAGGCAGGTTGTAATATGTCTGCCTTAATATGTTAGAGGCTGGCCCAGTCTGAAGGAAAGGGTTTGATTAATAGTTGCCAACATTGTCAAAAAATTTATAGGAACACTTTTTTGTCTGTAGGCGAAAAATGGGCATGGTTTAAACTAAATATGGGGCATGGCTTAAAGGGGGGGTGGCACAAAAGGGTGTGGTTTGAGTCTGAGGTGAACGAAGGGATGGAGGAAGAAAGAAAGAAAGAGATAGGGAGGGAAGGAAAGAGAAGGATGGAAAGAAAGAGTAATGGAGGGACAGAAGGCCCAGATCCTACACCACAATAGCAATATGTGTATTCCAGAAAGCTTAATAATCTGCAGATAAAGATACTCCAAACACCTGGTGTTAGTACTTCAATCATCCCAGCACCATGGTTGTTATGGTGTCAGGATGATTGAAGAACATTTTATCTATTATTACATTCTAATATAACATGAAATCATTCAACTCATCATAATGCAGAATCAGTGGGAGCCCTGAGCGTGTCACTTGCCATGCTGCCTGCCACCAGATGCCATCAAGTGTCCCTCTTTACATCAGGTGTCCTCAGCAGAGTCCAACCTTACATCAAGCATTCCCAGCAGGGTCCCTCCTTACATCAGGTGCCCCCAGTAGAGTCCTTCCTTACATCAGGTGTACCCAGTGGAGTCCCTGCTTACATCAGGTGTCCCCAGTGGAGTCCCCCCTTACATCAGGTGTCCCCATTGGAGTCTCTCCTTACATCAAGTGTCCCCAGTGGAGTCCCTCCTGACATCAGGTGTCTCCAGTGAAGTCCCTCCTTACATCAGGTCTCCCCAGTGAAATCCCTCCTTACATCAGGTGTCCCCAGTGTAGTCCATCCTTACATTAGGTGCCCCCAGTGTAGTCCCTCCTTACATTAGGTGCCCCCAGTGGAGTCCCTCCTTACATCAGGTGTCCCCAGTGGAGTCCATCCTTACACCAGGGCCCCCCAGTGGAGACCATCCTTACATCAGGTGTCCCCAGAGTGGAGTCCCACCTTACATCAGGTGTCCCCAGAGTGGAGTCCTTCCTTACATCAGTAGTCCCCAGAGTGGAGTCCTTCCTTACATCAGGTGTGTCCCCAGAATAGAGTCCTTCCTTACATCAGGTGTGTCCCCAGAGTGGAGTCCTTCCTTACAACAGGTGTGTCCCCAGAGAGGAGTCCCAGTGATTTGGTCTCTGCACCATTTTGAAGACCAGCTCATGAAGGCAGACGGGAAGAACCAAGAGGCGGCACATGGGTTCTTCTTTCTTCCTCACGATAGCTGGTCTTCTGTAAAATGGCGACCGGTGGAGAAAATTCACCAGTGCCAGCCATGGACCTCTAGCGGCGGTGGGGAAAAATCGTGAGAATGCCGATTTCCTGGGACATTTCCCTTTAAACCTTAAGACAGGGAAAAAGGAAAGTCCCGGGAAATTAGGGACTGTTGGCAACTATGGTTTAATTGTGTGTGCTCTGTTCCTTGACTTTTTGGTCCCAACCAGCCCACCTGTGGTATGAAAAAAGGGAAGGCTGAGGGAAAAGTCTCACGATCTCGGCCCACACTTTGAAGAGGGACTGCTGTGCCTTGTAGTCCGACGGAGGCACTGGAGTTCCAGAGGACATGGGAAGCATCACAATTGACTACAACCTTGTGGAGGTGTGCCTGGGCAACCACACAGCCCTAGTTGGGATTAGGGTTTAGACTCTGTTCATATTGGACTGTAATGTCGGAATTTCTTCGGTAAAGTTGCATTAACTGTTCTAAGCCTGGCTGAAGTTATTAAAGGGGTGCATGTTGGTTCTGGCGTATCTAAAGAACCAGGGTCTGTAAAGCACAAAAGAGCTATCAAGGAACAACGCTACAAAAGAGTTAACTCAGCAAGACAAGGAAGAGAAGTGTAGTTGCTAAGAGTAACCAAGCACTAGTTCAAGACATTAAGCAACCAGTCATGAAGTGTGGTACCTGGTAAAGGTGGCAAGCCCTCCGGTAGTGAGGGGTCTGTTGTTCTGGCTCCCTCCCTATTAGTTGGCTTCCAGTAGCAACTATAAATAAGCTTGCTTTACGGAGATCCATGACCTGGTTACATAGGTACAGGAAGGAAGCCGGATCCCATTCTGTTACTGGGAGTGAGGTAACAGAGGTGACCTGGATTGGTGGAGTGGGCACAGGCTCAGCACGTCCTTCCTAATGCAACATCTACCAGGTTACAATGTGTAGTGACATGGGAAAAGACACTTCACAGAGGAACTCTGTGTGTTTTACTACTGCACACTGTTAGGGCTCATCTCTAAGTCGGAGAACTGCCTTAATGTTCGATTTTTCACATGACCGCAGTCTCTGCCTGGTCCCAGCACTCCCGGCACAGTCATCCAGCCCTCCCCCCCCCCCCCATGCGGGAGGTCAGGCACTAACTATGCGGTGGGCTGCTGTGTGTGCTCTCCTCCTGTGCCCTCTCAGCAGCTACGGGTCCGGCTCCAGCGTGTCTCCTCTTCCAAAGAGCTAGGCATCCAATAGGATCGCCTGGTGCTTTGGCCAATCAGGAACCAATCAATTCTCGGCCTGCCTCCTGATTGGCGGAGAGGAACTTTAGTGTGAAAATAGCAAATTAATTCGCTATCGTCACGCAATTGGGTGGGGGGCTCACTCTCTGCGCCCCGAGCCCACCCTCTGCGCCCCGAGCCCACCCTTTTTTGAAGCTTATTAGAGCCTCTGGCTCTAAACAGGAGCTTAAAATAAAAACACCCCACCCACCCCCACCATAGGAATTAATGCGCCAGGAGTACTGAAAGGGGCTTGGACGCATGGATAAGGGGGCGGTGGCTGTGCGTCCTCAATGCACGGGCCGCCACTGCCTGTAGAATCACAAAGCGGGGTATACAACCGATTTAAAGGTTTTGTTCCCCTCCTTCCGCTCCCTTTCTCACTTGTGACTGGAGAGTGATAGGAGAAGCGGCAGACTGATGAGCTCATCTCTTTCTCTTTCTCCTCATGGAAAAAATTACAGTAATAGAAAGCATTACAATACAGTAAAAAAAAATACATTTAAAAAAGTAAAAAGATTTGATTAACTCAAATGTAAAAGGAATGTAAATCCCCGAAATTTACTTTTTCACATTTGCCAATTTTTCAACATTTTTTCACAGAAATGAGCAGGATATTTTTTAAATCGGTGTCAAGTAAATCAAATAATTACTAAATAAAAGACTTATATGTTCTAAAAAAAGTCAAATATTTAGACATGCAGATTAGTCCGAGGTTTTCTGACAAACAACTGACTCTTCCAAATGCTGGGCTTCAACTGACCTCTAGTGAAAAATGGTTACCTGACCTTGGTGGTCGCCTTGTTAGTTTTGGATGGAGTAGACAAATGTTAGAAACCGTTGACAAATTTTTTATTGCCTCTAGTGTGCCTGCTGGGGAGATGTTGCTTCTTTTTCTTCTATAGTGGCGCCACGAGTGTCAGGGGGGCGACAGGGTGTCATCAAAACAGGAAGTGAGGGGAATTCTCTTTATCAAAGACACAAAATTCTGTCAAGGTTGCTGAACCTCTTCAAATCTATCCAAAACCAAGCAAAAAAGATTTGGCTGGAGATTGGCTTTAGGCAGATTTTTATATGTTTGACATGTAATCTATAAAGCTTTATAAATAAAAAAAAGTTAAAGGGTGACTCCACTTTCATGGGGAAAAAAAATAGCAAACAAAAACAAATACATATATATATAGCAGTGCAATTTCAACACAAGTCATATTGTAATTGAATGTTATTAATAATGACCGTTCCTTTTCAATCTGCAGCTCTGTCATTTTCTGTAAAATGAAATGTAATATGGTTACCTGGAGGAGTTCTGTACAAAGAATGTGCACAGAACGCCCCCCAGAAACCTCATTTCCTGTTTGTGTGATTGGCTCACTGATTTTCCCAGAATCTGCAATAAGATTCAAGTCAGATTATTGGCATTCCCTGCAACAAAAATGTAATTTTTGGTGAGATACTCCCAATAGGAATCACATGTAAGGCCCCTTTCACACTTATGCGACTTGTCCTGCGACTTGGGACTGCAAAGTTGCATGGCAAGTCATTCCCCATTATTTGCAATGAGTACCATTCATATCTGTAGGATTTTGAAGTCATGCCGACTTCATAGTAGTCCCTGCATTACTTTGGCCCAACTTTGATGCAACTTGAGGTCCATAGACTTCAATGTTAAACCCTCAAAGTTGCATGCAAATCGCACCTGAATAATATAGATGCGATTTCTCTACTATTTCTGTACGACTTTGTAATATTAAAGCAGAAAAATCAGTCAGCGCAAACACAGCAATAAATATCAAGGTAGCAGCTTAACACTAAGGATCAATTTATCAATTTCCCAAACAGGCAATATTAAAGTAAGAGTGCAGCGCTAGAACCAGTAATAAATTTGTCCATATAAACACCACAAGTGTCCATAGAGTGAGGGTCAGGTAAATTAATAAAGTGCTTCTGTGCAATCCACCACCAATGGAAAGAATGGCCGCTCACCTCCATTAGTGGACCCTTGATAAAGGATCAATCAAGCTCTTAGCCCCTAACCAGGGGAACAGATGCATACACCAATTTGCCACATGGATCAATCAACTCCTTAGTTGGATGACTGTAAAATCGAGTCAAACATGTAGTAAAAAAGAGGGACACATAGTGCTCTCCGCAAATAACCATCAGAATTTAATAAAGATAAAAAGTCACTTACAAAATAGGCACTGAACCTCAGTGCCTGGTATGCAGGCAAATTTCATAAAGGACTCAAATCAGCCGTTACATTCAGCCTTCAATGAATCTGAGCAGCGCTGACGTCACGCTACTTCCTCTTCTTCCGTACACGTTGCGTTCCACGGGACAGGAATTTCGTCAGCCGATACCTTAGTGACGACTTTGTAATATGTTTTCATTGTGCCAAAGTTGCAACAAAGACGGACCAAAGTCGTACTGATCAGAAACTGCGGTAAAATTGTGGTAAAATCGCATCGCACAAGTGTGAAAGGGGCCTTAAGGGATGCAGACCCAGCAGTTTTCCTCATTAGAGCCCTGCAGCTGCAGCTGCTGGTTGACAATTATGAAACCACTCCCATTAGACTCATTTAGCACAGGGGCACAGAGTAACAAACAGTTATTTCGTCAGAATAACAAAAGGTAGAAATCTGCAACAAAGTTCGTTATAATCCTTGCAACGTACATAGATCACCCAGGGGGGAATGTTTTTTCTCAACAAAAGTTTAGTTACTCTTTAAAATTTTAGTGGAATTTATGTAGAAAATGCTTGCTTCTGTTGATGACATAAATACTGACTATGGAATGACATTAAAAGGTTGGCTTATTTTTATCTCTACAGATACAACTTTTTCACTTCCTGTTGAAACCCGGAGATGTATTTCCAGACCAGGTTCAGTATTTGTCATGTAATCATAATAACAATAAAATTCAGGTTGTGACGAGTCAGCACTAGTAATAAGGAAATCAGTCAACTACATTATTTTAAAAGAAAAATTATTGCCTCCTATTGCCATATCACCAATATTTCTAAAAAATTAAAGCTAAAGACGTCAGGTATGGTTGGGTAATAATTGGTCAGTGGCACCACAGGAACAGGGGCTGTTTTTCTTTTTTTTGTTTACAAATTTTTATTGGAAGGAAATAAAGAAGGATACATGGAAGTGACAATACAATATTTAGTACTGTAAGACAGGTAGGTTTAGCATGACAATAAGATAACATCTTAGAGGTGGTAAACATTGCATGTGAAAAGAAACATGTATTGGTTTACATTGACAATATAACCTGAAATGTGACTTTAGAGAGTGATAACAGTAAATGCATAGTGGATAACATGGAGAGAATGTCACATCATATCCCAGTAGGACCATTTTTCTTTGTGGATATGTCTAGAGTCATGTAACGTATGATGAATGTATTCTGTGATTCTAATTTGGTCCATTCTATGAAGAACTTGTGGCCAGGGTAGATTATTAGATCTCCAGTTGCAAGCTATCATCCATAAAATAGCACTGAATAAGAATTTAATAAGTCTTAAGCATTGTATGGGGATATCTGGTATAGATTGAAACAATAAGCATACTTGAGGGGAAAAAGAGATTTGTTTGTTCACAAATTTGGAGATCCTACTCTTGGCTAAGTTCCAGATAGCTTTAACATGGTCGCATTCCCAGAAAGTATGAAGAAGGGTGCCTAATAAATTGCATCCTCTAAAGCAGTTCTGGGGAGAGGATGGATACATCAAATTTATTTTAGCAGGTGTAAGATACCATCTAGTGAAAAGTTTAGTAGGGGTTTCTCTGAAAGCAGTCTCCTACGTTAAATAATCCGTGGGAAGAAGTATGAAAGACCCTTACGCTGGTACAATTTCGATAGACCTTGAATCGGTTCTCATCCTAGAGGTTTAAACACTTGTTTGTTTAGAGAAAAAGGGGAGTTCATACGAATAACAAAGTTAGATATGGTCTATAGGGGTATGTTACGAATTCTGAATAATTTAAGAATAAGTCACGATAAAATACCTACTATCGAACGTTGACCTCTAGATTATTAGATGGGACCGGTGTTCAAGAAGTATCTTACCTGGTT
>BLSH010481670.1:474456-485934 GCA_018402905.1 Glandirana rugosa
CCCCCCCCCCCCCCCATTTACTTATCTGAGCCCGATCGCTCCCGCGCCAGGGGACGAGCCTTCCACATCCAGTCGGTGTCTCAGGGCCTGATTGGATAGATTGATAGCAAGGGAGCCATTGGCTCCCACTGCTGTCAATCAAGTCCAGTGACGCGGGGGCCGGGCCGAGTCCTGTAGTCTGTGTCAATGGACGCAGAAACAGGACTCGGGAGCGCGCCCGCACGGGTGACCCAAGGGAAAGAGCTTCTCTGATGGGTCACTCGAGAAGAGGAGGACCCAGGAGCGCTGCTGGGGGACCCCAGAAGAAGAGGATGGGGGCCACTCTGTGCAAAACCGATGCACGGTGTAAGGTAAGTATGACATCGTTGTTATTTAAAAAACAAATAAATAAACAAAGGTTTAGTATCAATTTAAGTGATATATATTAGCATAATAATAATCACCCACACCAATTGGTAAACCCGGAAAAACAAAATAAGAAAAATCCTGCATGGGGTACCATAGAAAGAAAGAAAAAAGACCTTGTATTCAGGTAATGGCTGAATTGTTCCAGTAGGTACTTTCAACGAGGGTTCTGCTAATGCCAACAAGGCAGCATCCAAGCTAGATGAAAACTGTTCTGGTGTGATCCTGCCATGCTGCCCAGGTACTCGAGAAATGTTCATGTCTGTCCATACACGTTGCCACCCACTCCTCCGCTTACATAATCCCATTCACTGTCCTAATCCATTCCTCCATACTGGGCACATGGGTTCGCTTCCAGTAGATGGGAATTAATCTCTTAGCCGCATTTAGGAGGTGTGGAAGGGCACTTTTCTTATAATGACTAAGCGGGAGGGTTGGAACATGAAGTAGAATATTGTTTTTTTTTGCAATCCTCTGGATCAAAGGTGGGCATTGCATAGTGTCTATGGAGGCTTTATATTTAAAATGTGTTTGTTTTCTTTTTCTTTTTTTTCTCTGTTGGTTGAACTGGATGGACTTGCCTCTTTTTTCATCCACATTAACTACGTAACGATGTAAATTTTTAGCTATGTGTAGAATACAATGTATACATCAAGCCAACCTTTTTCTAGATTTGTATGAAGCAAGATAGGCCTAGGCCTTCTGTATGAGTTGTAATTGTCTTTGTTCCCTTTGGGGAGGTTTGCCCTCATTCCTTGTCCTGGAAGACTATAGGAACTGACTGTCAATCTCCCTAAAGTGAATGATAATTTTTTCAGTACAGTTGTCCCCATTTAGAGATTTCCTCCATACTCCTGCGTTGGTGATAACCATAAAATATTCAATTACCCTTTACTCTCTGTTTCTATGATATTGGTCATCAAGACAAAATCTAAGAGTTGATTGCCCAAACGTGGACAGCAATAAAAATCTGATACAAATTGTATCTTTTCTAAAGAAAAAAAAATACACCTTGAATTCATAATGTTCTCTCTTTCTACAGATAAAAGTAAGCCGAGTCCAGGAGTGACACCTTCCATTTTCGTGGCCGCGGTCTGTGTTGTCGGTATCCTGGCAGTGATGGGCCTGGTGGTACAGAGACGTTACTATAAGAAGCAGCAATACATAAAGTTACACAACTGCTATGAGTGATCAAGTCCTGAAGGGGTCACTAAATACTTGGATGGGACAAGGTGTGTGCGGGAAGGGCAACGGCCTTAAAGAGATATTAAACCAAAAATTAAAAATGGTTTTATCTCTTTGTATCACTTGCATTTTATTGATCTAATAAATCTGATGTCTTATAAATCCCATTGGTCTTGTGTGTCCACCTATATATATGGAGTATTCCATATTTGTTTGCTCTGTTTGAATTAGGACGGTGGCACGCCTCATTATGCCTTTCTTTTCCCTAAAAATGTAATATATTGCAGCTTGCCAATCATTAGATGTGGTGGTTGTATTAGTTTACTTTTCTTAGGTTTTTTTCTTTCTCTTTTATCTTGGTGATCTGGCACACTTCCTGTATTACAGTGCCCCACTCTGGATGAAGGAGCACAGGGATCACCTTTCGACAGCAACATTGTCAGTCTGGGGGGAGTATTAGATGCATTAGCGGATTTAATCGCACACAAATGTAAAACCAACTCCAACTAACACTTTATGAGCAGTGACAGCAACAGTTTTTTTGGTGGGGAGAAAGGTTTTACATGAATAAATAAAAGTTAATCATTGTAAGCACCCTTGCCAGTGATAAATGTCTCATCTCTGTAACTGACATTTTGCTGGAGAGCTTACTGGCTAAATCACCAGGTGAAAATAGAAGAAACTAAAGCAGCCATCACATCTAAGAATTGGGAAGCCACAGAATAATAAATGTTTGCTTTTGGGTTTAATACTGCTATAAGTGTTCTCTCTCATTTCCTACTTTCCGAAGAAATAAAAAACAAAAGGTTAATTGTGTAAATGTATTTAAGATCTGGCATGTCAACATGTCAATGTACATGTTTGCTTTGTGTCTTTGATAATTAGCTTTAAATATTTTCAACATTGGGTGAATGAAGATTATGGATATAAATATTTTAAAAAATAATAATATTTTTTCCCTTTACAAATGGATCCTTAAGATTCGCAACTGCCAAAATGTGCCATTGTTTTTTTACATTTTGTGTTTGGTCTATTGTTCATGGCAACTCCAGCAATATGAGACCCTGCAGTACCAGAAAGGGATCACTGCCGCCCGCCGCACTCCTGAGGAGTGTGCTGCGGCTTGGGCGGACCCGATGTCTGCCGGCGAGCCACGATGAGCAACACCGGTTCCCCGCTCTGTTAGTAGGGGCATGGGTGATCTACTGATCCCTGTCACTGGGATCAGTTAGATCTCTCATGCCCATGGTAGCCCAACCCCCCCCCACAGTAAGAACACACCCAGGGAACACAGTTATCCCCTACCCCCCCTCCCCCAGGTTAACCCCTTCACTGCCAATGACATTTATACAGTAATCAGTGGACAACCCCACAACCCCAGAAATAAATTCTCATCATCCGTAAACGTGGCCATTTTTGCGCAAACCAATCAATAAACGCTGATTGTTATTTTTTTTTATCACATATATGAGGAAGAATATAAATCGGCCAAAACCGGTGAAAAAAAGTGTTTTTTTATATATTTTTTTTGGATTTGAATTTTAGCAAAAAGTAAGAAATTTTTTTTTTTTTTTGCAAAATGGTTGCTCTTCTTTTGTTTATAGCGGTGATCAGAAATGACGCAGAGGCCATCAGATACCACCAAAAGAAAGCTCTATTTGTGGGGAAAAAAGGACGCAAATTTTTTTTGGGTGCAACGTTGCACCACAGCGCTATTGTCAGTTAAAGCGAGGCAATGCCGAATCGAAAAAGTGCTCTGGTCCTAAAGCTGGAAAACCTTCCGGTTGGTAAGTGGTTAAAGGAGCAATGATTTTAATAATGCTTAAAGTGTAATAAAAAAATGAAAAATTCCTTTAAATATAGTGCCTGGAGGTCCCCTTAGTCTGACTTTAAAGTGGTGCATATGTACGATGTATAGAACCTATTGCAGCAAAACTGACATTTCTAAAGAAATAAAAATTAAATTTAAATTGCCTGCAATGCAATACCATTGCTGGCAATAGTAAAATGTGAAAAAAACCGAGTGGGGTTTCAATCCATACCAGGCCCTTATTTGAGCATGCAGCCCAGCAGGTCAGGAAAGGGGGGGGGGAGTGAGCAGCTCAGCAAAAACTGTGTGTGTTTTTATTGGTTTTTGACACTTTTTTGATGCATGGGTAGGAGTACCCCATACTCATTCACATAGGGGTGGCAGTATCTGGGGACTTCCAGATTCAGATAAACCCCCTGTTTGCAGACCCCTACCAGCCAGGGTTGTGGGGAGGAGGCCCTTGTCCCCAAAGCACCCCCCCATGTTGAAGGTATGTGGCCTGGTATGGTTCAGGAAGGAGGGGGGGGGGGGCACTCGCTTGTCCCTTCCTTTCTTGGCCTGCCAGGCTGCATGCTTAGATAAGGGTCTGGTATGGATTTCGGGAGTGACCCCACACCATATTTTTTTTTAACTTTGGCAGGTTTTTTTTTCACTTTTTATATTGCTGACAATGTTTTTGTTTTTTTTAGTCAGCGGGGAAGTCCATTGACAGCTGATGACTTATCATTTGTTAAAGACGCGGTGGCTGGCTTCCTGGCCCCGCTCCTTAATAAACATCTTTTACTGTGCCCTGATTGAGCAAAGCTTTGCCCAATCAGGTCCTTAGAATGCACTTTGTAGCGTGCAGTGCATTATGGGGCACGCGGCGGGCGAACATCCTGCTGAGCGATGCGCAAATTTTGGGTGTTCACCGAATGGGCGAACAGGTAATGTTCAGGCAGAACTTTTGCTCAGCCCAAACCATTCTCCCAACACTAATGGTTATAGCATAGCTCCCAACTGTCCCTGATTTCAAGGGACTGTCCCTCATTCGGTTCAAAGTCCCTCTGTCCCTCGTTCCTCTTAATTTGTCCCTCATTTTGCTCTGATCTATATAGTTCTATATAAAATGCAATTTTTATCTTTCAAAAAGTGATTCTCAGTGCTACATCTTTCATGCAATTTCTAAATTGCTGCATTTGTAAATTCAAGAGCCAATATAAAGGAATAGGAGTGGTAAAAAAAAGCACTTGTGGGCTTAACCAATCATTTTTTTGTACAATTTTCCTTTAAGGGGGCGTGGCAGGGGGTGTGTCCTATGCTTACATACTTTTGCTAATAGGTGTCCATCATTCCCATCTCAGAAAGTTGGGAGGTATGTTATAGTCATCGTTTCACGTATAATATTGTAACAAATCAAAGCATCACTGTAAGATGATTATGCATCAGACGACTGTAGTTATAAATGAAATGCAATTAAATTCAGATTGAAATAAAACAAATCATAACTAAGCATGAAAATACCTTGTTATCTGTGGTGTGCTAATAAACTAATACTAATAAAATAGACCCTGTATAAACTTTATTATTCTTTGTATCATTTGAAGGATAACAGTAGGAGTGTGGGGTTCATTTTATTCCTTTTTTTTAGTTTTGAATAGATGTTTTATATAATTTTACTAGATGTGGTCTGTTTGTTTTGGCGCCACTGTCTTCCGTGCACCAGATTACACTCTTGAGGGGTATTTATGAAAAAAAAGGGCATAGCTGTTTGTCCATGGAAAATGCATGTCAATTCGTTCTGCACAAATGAGGCAAAATCAAATGTTTTCAGGCTATATTCTCTGCAGATAGAATGTGTGAAATGCCACAGTATAGCCACTAGATGGAGATGAGGAGCATAGTTAATTATGAGGATAATCAACACCATCTAGTGGTGATAATGCAACATTTCCAGATTTCACACATTTGATCTGCATAGAATAGAGCCTGAAGACATTTGGTTTTGCCCTGTGTTACTTTGTGTGGATGGAACTAAGCTATAAAAGGTATGGACAAAACTAGGCAGCCAAAATTAGTATGATGTACTATTTAGGGAGGAGAATGTAAAGTCATGTTTCGATGTAGCACTGAATGTTCTGCCCTGGAAATTCCAAATAACTATAAAGACAACTTTTTCAAAAAATAAAGTTACAGGTTAAGTAATGTCTAGTCTTGGCTAGGGCATGATAAATATTCAGATGTGTTAATTTACTCTCCCAACCCCATATTCTGGAAACTTCTTCCAGAAGCAGGGGGAGGCCGTCAAACTTCCAGCCTGTGAAACACTGAACAGATCAGAACAAATGATCACTGCTCCCTTGACTACAGAACGAGCAAAAACTACAGTGCGTCCGGAAAGTGTTAACAGCTTTTCACGTTTTACCACATTTTGTTATGTTACAGCCATATTCCAAAATGGTTTAAATTCATTATTTTCCTCAAAATTCTACAACAAATACCTTATAATGACAATGTGAAAGAAGTTTGTTTGAAATCTTTGCAAATTTATTAAAAAACAAAAAATGTACACAAGTATTCACAGCCTTTGCTCAATACTTTGTTGAAGCACCTTTGGCACCAATTACAGCCTCAAGTCTTCTTGAGTTATGATGCAACAAGCTTGGCATACCTATTTTTGGGAAGTTTCTCTCATTCTTCTTTGCAGGACCCCTCCAGCTCCATCAGGTTATTGTGTTCAACTGGGTTCAAGTCTGGGCTCTGGCTGGACCACTTAAAGCGGTTATATCCTCTCCAAAAACAAAATCTTATTTTAACGATTGTCCAATGTAATATGGTATTAGTAAGTAAACTAGTAGAATGACAATGTCTGAATATCCTTCTTATGGTTTTAAAAAGTTATTTTCTGAACGCTCTCGACTCCTGATCACCGCGGGTGTCAACAACCCTCCTCTCATCATTGCAGTATCGCGGGATGCTGGGGCTGATGTCAACAATAGGAAATGACGAAGCCCTGGCATACACCCTGCCAACCTTTTTGGTGGAGTCCAGGCCTGCCGGAAAATGAGGGTGAAATGATGAGCATGTGCGGGAGACGTCATTACACAGAAATACAGCAATACCTGCAGTATGAAGCAGGTAGGAACGCTGACACAGCACTAATTATTCACAATGCAGGTACAGTTAAGATGAGAAAAAGTTGTCAGAATCGGGATACAATCGCTTTCAGGACATTCACAAAGTTGTCCTGTAGCCACTACTTTGTTGTCTTGGCTGTGTGCTTAGGGTCGTTGTCTTGTTGGAAGATGAACCTTTGCCCCAGTCTAAGGTCCAGAGCACTCTGGAGCGGGTTTTCATCAAGGATGTCTCTGTACATTGCTGCATTCACCTTTCCCTCTATCCTGACTAGTCTACCAGTTCCTGCCGCTGAAAAACCTCTCCACAGCATGATGCTGCTGCCACCATGCTTCACTGTAGGGATGGTATTGGCCAGGTGATGAGTGGTGCCTGGTTTCCTCTACACATGACGTTCAGGCCAAAGCGTTCAATCTTTGTTTCACCAGACCAGAGAATTTTGTTTTTCATGGTCTGAGAGTCCTTCAGGTGACTTTTGGCAAACTCCAGGTGTGATGTGCCTTTTACTGAGGAGTGGCTTCCATCTTGCCACTCTTCCATACAGGCCCGATTGGCGGAGTGCTCCAGAGATGGTTGTTCTTCTGGAAGGTTCTCCTCCCTTCACAGGGAAAGGCTGGAGCTCTATCAGAGTGACCATCAGGTTCTTGGCCACCTCCCTTCTCACCCAATCACTCACAGTTTAGCCGGGCGGCCTGCTCTAGGAAGAGTCCTGGTGGTTCCAAACTTCTTCCATTTATGGATGATGGAGGCCACTGTGCTCATTGAGACCTTCAATGCTGCAGACATTGTTCTGTACCCTTCCCTAGATCTGTGACTCAATACAATCCTGTCTCAGAGGACTACAGACAATTCCTTAGATTTCATGGCTTGGTTTGTGCTCTGACATGCACTGCTAACTGTGGGACCTTATATAGGCAGGTGTGGGCCTTTCCAAATCATGTCCAATCAACGGGATTTACCACAGGTGGACTCCAATCAAGTTGTAGAAAGGACTCACCAAGTGGTATTTGGTCCCCGCCAGGATCTGCAAATTTCTCCCCCAATACCCCTCTAATTGTTTCCGTGGATGTAATGCCTCCGGCACACATGTGCACATCTGGTGTGAATGTCCAAAAGCTCATACCTTTTGGTCCGAAGTCTCCCAGATCCTCTCCACCATGTTCGACACAACCTTACCACCTGACCCAACAGTTGCACTCCTGAAGAGCAAACCACAGGCATTGACCCAACATCAATTCAAACTCCTGCTCTTTGTTACCACGGCAGCCAAACAATCCACGGCGAAAGCTTGGAAATCGACCTCCTTGTCCATTCTAACTGTTAAACAATGAGTAACACAGACCATGATTCACGCTAAAACTGAAGCACTTTACCTTGACAAACTAACAAAATTTGAGAAACTCTGGGGCCCCTGGATCAACCATGGCCTTCCCCCAGGAATAGACCAATCACTTCTAACACTTTAGGGTGTGTTACATCCACCACACCACTTATCTCTACTCACAGCTGGCGCTCAAGATCCTTGACCCCCTTTGGAGAAATCCCCCTCACTTTTTTCTTCACCACTCCCCCTTACCCCCTACACCTAACCACTTCTTTTTTTCCCTACCCAACCATGGCTTCACCAGCAATCCTACCATACCTGTCCTGTAATTGATAAGACCACCTGCAATACGAAACCTATGACCCACCTGTTGCTGGTGCTCTTCCAAATGCAGAACAACCTGGGACTAGGGATGGGCTGAACACCCCCCTGGTTCGCACCAGAATTTGCGAACAGGCAAACAATTAGTGCGAACGCGCGAACGCCGTTAAAATCAATGAGACTCGAACATGAAAAATCAAAAGTGTTAATTTTAAAGGCTTATATGCAAACTATTGCCCTAAAAAGTGTATGAGGACCTGGGTCCTGCCCTAGGGGACATGTATCAATGCAAAAAAAGTTTTTAAATGGATCTTTTTTTAGGAGCAGTGATTTTAATAAAGCTTAAAGTGAAACAATAAAAATGAAATTTTCCTTTAAATATTGTGCAGGGGGGGGGGGGGGACCTCTTAGTCTGCCTGTAAAAGGGCGCACCTCTGTGGTGTTTAGAACATAGCCAGAGCAAAATTACATTTTCAAAGGAAAAAATGTCATTTATTATTGCGGCTGTAATATATTGCTGGTTCCCGGAAATATAAATAACATCATTGAAATAGCATTGCGTTGCCTCCCCCCAGTCCATACCAGGCCCTTCAGGTCTGGTATGGATTTTAAGAGGAACCCCTCCAAAAATTAAGAAAAAATGACGTGAAGGTCTCCCCCAAAATCCAAACCAGGCCCTTCGGGTCTGGTATGGTTTTTTAGGGGAACAACACGCCAAAATTATAAAAGAAAATGACGTGGGGGTCCCCCCAAAGTCCATACCAGCCCCTTCAGGTCTGGTATGGATTTTAAGGGGAACCCCGCATCAAATTAAAAATAAATGGCTTAGGAGCCCCCCAAAATACAAACCAGACCCTTATCTGAGCACGCAGCCCTGGCATAGCAGGAGGGGGTGGGCCCGGCACTCCAGCGCCATCCATTTTCAGGGCTAGTTGATTCGGCAGGTGAGTTGTTACACACTTCTTAGCGGATTCTGACTTCCATGACCACCGTCCTGCTGTCATTGTCGAGAGCACCAGCTATACTGAGGGAAACTTCGGAGGGAACCAGTTACTAGATGTTTTGATTTGTCTTTCGCCCCTATACCCAGGTTGGACGACCGATTTGCACATCAGGACCGCTGTGGACCTCCACCAGAGTTTCCTCTGGCTTCGCCCTCCCCATGCATAGTTCACCATCTTTCGGGTCCTGCCATGCGCGCTTATGCTCCACCTCCCCGGTGGGGCGGGCGTGATGGGCCAGCGAGATCCCATCAGCCAGGGCGCCCCAGCCCTCACCTTCATTGTGCCGCAGGGTTTCGGCAAGAAGCCCTCCGACTTGTACATGCGTCAGACTCCTTGGTCCGTGTTTCAAGATGGGCCGGGTGGGACACCGACGTTGCCGCAGACCCCTGGCACCCGGTAGGCGTGGGCCCTCCCACCACGGCGGAGTGGCGTGGCTGGGGCGCACTGGGCGCAGTTCACCCCAGTTGACAGCTGCGCCGGGAGCGGGGAGCCCCATCCCCCCTCCCCGCCCCACGGGATGGTTCAAGCAGGGGGAGGGCACCGAGGGGTCGCCCCCCATCAGCCCAGGCCAATGCTGGGCACGGCGGGCTCGGGCGGGGGATGAGGGGGGCGAGTCCCACCGCCCGACCTCCCGGCCAAGCCACCTTTCCCCTCCGGGGCCTTCCCAGCCGACCCGGAGCCAGTCGCGGCGCACTGCCACGGAGGAAATGCGTCCTGTGGGGGCGGGGAGGTCCTACAGGACGCATTTCCTACAGGGTTGAATCCTCTGGGCGGACCGCACGGACCCTACCCGCTTATCTCTTTCCCATAGGTACTTGTCCGCTATCGGTCTCGCCCCCGTGTTTAGCCTTAGATGGAGTTTACCACCCGCTTTGGGCTGCATTCCCAAACAACCCAACTCCGGGGAGGCCAGGTCCCACCGCGCCAGGGGCCGCTACCGGCCCCTTTCTGAGATTTGGTGTTTACAACTTAAAAATGACAACGTAAATTACTTAGAACCCCCCAAACATTATATATTTTTTTCTAACACCCTAGAGAATAAAATGGCAGTCATTGTCACACCGTATTTGCGAAGTGGTATTAAAAGCGCAATTTTTTGTGAAAAAAAATTCACATTTTTTTAATAAAAAAAAAATACAACAGTAAAATTAGTCCAATTTTTTTTATATATTGTGAAAGATAATGTTACACTGAGTAAATTGATACCCAACATGTCATGCTTCAAAATTGCGCCCGCTGGTAGAATGGCGACAAACTTTGGCACTTGAAAATCTCCATCAATGAAGTATAAAAATTTCTACAGGTTACCAGTTTTGAGTTACAGAGGAGGTTTAGTGCTAAAATGATTGCTCTCGCTCTAACAATCGTGGCGATACCTCACATGTGTGGTTTGAACACCGTTTTCATATGCGTTCGCTTCTGCAAGGGAGCTCGGCGGGATGGGGCACTTTACATTTTTTTTTTTTTTTTCTTATTTACTTTACTTGTTATTTTTTATTTTTACACTGTCCTTTTAACATGACATGACCCAGTCAAACAAGTGCAGAAAAATTGGGCCTTGACTGTTGGTGGTGGCAGAACACTATAACCCCTCACAATTACTCTTGTTGGGCGCAGGAATGGGACCTGCTGTTGTAATTTATTTAAAAAATTGTAATGACATGCCCCAGGCAAACAGGTGCAGAAAAATTGGGCCTTGAGTGTTGGTGGTGGCAGAACCCTATAACTCCTCACAATTACTCTTGTTGGGGGCAGGAACAGGTCCTGCTGTTGTAATTTATTTCAAAAATTGTAATGACATGCCCCAGGCAAACAGGTACAGAAAAATCGGAACTTAGGTGTTAGCGGTGACAGAACACTGTAACTATACTGTATATATATATTCTTATTTCTAACACTGTCTAAACTGACTCTATATACTATAAAGATTTGTACATCAATCCAACAGGCGATGATAGATAAAACAAAGTTCAGCGGTGTCAAGAAAGATCCTCGCCCTACTGGTTTCATTCCAGTGATCGTCTTCCTGGGGCATCTTTCTTGACACCACTGAACCTTGTTTTATCTATTATCGCTGGATAGATTGTTGCTGTTGGATTGATGCACAAATCTTTTGATCATCTGTGCAATAAACATGTCTTTTGGTAATTGCACTATTACTGCCCCCATCATACCCTCTGCACTCTTCTACTGTACATACTGCCCCATCGTACCCTCTGCACTCATCTCCTGTACATACTTCCCCCATCATAACCTCCGCACTCCTCTTCTGTACATACTGCCATCTTTATTCTTATATATATATGTCATATCAA
>BLSH010481670.1:487067-523051 GCA_018402905.1 Glandirana rugosa
AGAGACAGCCTGTACATACTGCCCCATCGTACCCTCCACACTCCTCTCCTGCACATACTGCCCCCCATTGTACCCTCCGCACTCCTCTCCTGTACATACTGCCCCCCATCGTACCCTCCACACTCCTCTCCTGTACATACTGCCCCCATTGTACCCTCCACACTCCTCTTCTGTACATACTGCCCCCATCATACCCTCCGCACTCCTCTTCTGTACATACTGCCCTCATCGTACCCTCCGCACTCCTCTCCTGTACATACTGCCCCATCTTACCCTCTGCACTCCTCTCCTGTACATACTGCCCCCCATCGTACCATCCACACTCCTCTCCTGTATGTACTGCCCCCATTGTACCCTCCACACTCCTCTCCTGTACATAATGCCCCCATCTTACCCTCTGCACTCCTCTCCTGCAGATTCATATGTAAAGGGAAACTGCAGAATCAGATGTAAAGGGGAACAAGCCTTGTGCATTTAGATGTAACTTTTGATGTAAAGGGGGACTCTTGTGATTAACTCCATAAGATCAGTCATTTAATCACAAAAATATATGTATAGTGTATACTACATAAAAAATTGCTGTGCATTGCTTTGCGTGAGTTGCTAAAGTGTTTGGGTTTGGCATGACGAAAAGGTGGTAACCCTATTTATCACAAAGAAGGAGCTGCTGCCTTCATTCGCAGAGTGCACCATGCTGTGTGAACTCCCCTCTCCTCCTCAGAACCCCCAAGAGCCATTTAGGGAGGAAAAGGTAGCCCTTTGAAGAGCAATCCATGGTGAATTGCTTTTCAGAGGGTGTTTGAAAGGCAGTGAGGAGGTATTATTCCACCTCCTTTATAACCCCTAAAATCCTGTTTCATGGCACGCACCACTATTATCCCCATTACCTCCTCGACTGTGAGGTGTGACTGTGGAGGGTCCACAGTTTGCCATCTTTGCCCTGGGCACTGGATGACCTTTTTTCAAACAAAGGATGTCGGGAAGGAGGTTCCCAAGAGGGCCACACACAAAGTTTATTAGTAACCAGCCACAATTCGATAAGGCCCCGTTCACACGGATGGACCGATCAGGTCTGCCTGTCAGTTTTATAGGCGGACCCTTTCGGACCATCCATTACCCTCTATGGAGCAGGGGGTGTAAATAGACATATGTCCGTTTACACCCATTGACATCTCATCCAATTCTATCAGCTAAAATAGGATAACAGTCTGGGCTAGGATAGGACTGTCTAGGATAACAGTGGGCTGTGTCCGTGTCCACTCTGCATAAGCAGAGTGGACATGGACCTTTCATCCGCCTGCTCAGCGGGGATCAGAAGATAGATTCCCCGCTGAGCAGATCAGCTGGCGCAGTCTGCCCATGTGAAAGATCCCTAAGTGTATGGCAAGTTTAATAGTGTACAGTACTTGATGTTTGTTTACAATAATAAGCTGGCAGGCTGACAAGTCCCTGCTGTCAGAGAAAATAAGGGGAGTGGAGTTGTGATTTCAGTGTCTCAGTTGGGAAAATGGACCCCCCCCAGTGCCTTCTAACACAGGGGCAGTTGAGTACTTATTTTCAAGCTCTTTTACTACTTTGATGTCCATAGTCTGAGCCTAGGTGTGCTTTAAAAACAACACAAATTGTTTATTGATTGGGTAAATAAATATCAATTGATTGCTGCATTATTTCATATTTTCTCTGCTTGGCTTAGCCAATTTGATGACAAAGAGCGAACGTATTGCGCCAGCAAATTACCAGTTTATTGTAACATTGGTCAAAAAATTCTAATACTTTATTTTCAATAGTTTTTTTGCAAGGCTTTAACAGTTTTCACTGTGGATATTGAAACATTGCATAGCAAAATAATACAGTGCATATTTAGGTAGGGAGGTAAATGGTTAAGTGGTGGGAGGACCCAAAGATTATAAGCTGCTGATAAGAAGGTAATACCCTCAGTCACCAATGCTGTAGAAATTGAAGAACAAGCACATTGAAAAGGAAATTGGGGGGAGCAGGAGCGTTAATGAGTGAGGAATGAGAGGTCGGGGGGGTCGGGTTTATGTGTGGGGGGGGGGGTTGAACAAATATGATACAAGTCAGGAAATGGGCACCATGTTGGTTTTTAAAAGGGGGGGGGTAGGGAGAATCCAGTCAAGGGGAGTAAGCAATGAAGGTGCCAGGTGGATAGCTGGAGTCTAGGAGCAGGATGACTTTAAATAGATAAGGATCAGGAGTTGAAGGCACAACGTGAAAAACACTTTACCTATGGAGACCGGATTTTGTTAAAGTTGTCCTTCTGCAGAGCAGTACATTTTTCAAGGACATTGTTTGAATAACCTTATTCTTATATTTCAGAAATGATATTGAGGGTGCCTTCCACAACTTGACTATGGTTCTCATAGTCAGCATTAAATATATGGGTTAATAGCTTAGTCTATTGTCTTCTGTAAGGCATAAACAGCTTGCAGTGTAATGCGTCTATTGGGTTTCAGGGTAGTGTCCTGTCTAGCAATGACCTAATTGTGTTGAAAATCTGCAACCAAAATAATTGCACCCTTGGACAGTCCCCCTATACGTAAATATAAGTTTCAAGTAAGGAGCATCCCCTAAAATGCATAGAGAGACAGGAAAAGAGGGATTTGAAGATACAGAAAGGTACAAGGTAGCAATAGAACAAAAACTTATAGTCGGCCTCAAGGGCTGCAGAACTTTTTGAGATTGCCAACCATCATGTTCATTTTTAAGAGAGTACAGTAACTTATTTGAAGCTTTGATATGATCCATTCTTCGTGGTATCAGGTACTATTGTTTTTCAGCACAGAGTTTACTTGTCTCTGGAAGTGATGCTTCAGAATCACCAGGCCCATCACAGACAATGTTCCCATTATGCCAACCACACCCATAAGAACATAGGCCAAGATTTTATAGGCAGATTGGCTGTTCCAGAGATGGTCCCCTGTGGAAGAAGATAAGAAGTCATTTTACTTTTCTTTCTAAGAATGACCATGGTAGTTTGGGAAATGGATACTTTGTAATTTTAAAGAAGCACAAAACAGATAAAGCACAATTCCAGCCTCACCCATCTCATCTGTTTATTCCTCAGGTGCTTTCCTAAAAAAACGTGCTACTGTTTATGCCCCCCCCCCCCCCGTCCCTCCTTTCCACTGTGTGCCCCCAAATCTTTATTTAGGAATATCTTCTCTCTGCAGGTGCCCAATCTCCCACAAGACCCACTGACTGGGCTACAGAGTGTGTTTGTGACAGCTATTGTGTCCCGTGTGGTACACACAACTTTAAAAGAGCCTGTTTCATCTGCATGAGAGTTACTGACAAACCTATCCCCTGTGCACTCTAAATCCTGGGACTCAGGAACTGTAGCTAACAGTGTGGTATAAGTTGTTGTGTTGCTTTTAATTTACTAAAAGTTGAAAGTGCAAAATCTGGTGCAGCTCTGCATAGAAACCAATCAGATTATTTTTTTTGTCAAAGCTTAATTGAAGAAGCTGAAGTTTGAAGCGGATTGGCTACCATGTTCAGCTGCACCAGATTTTGCACTCTCAACTTTTAGAAAATCAGCCACTAAAGCATGTGTAAATGCATTGTTTTTTCCTAGTGGATACAACTGGCCTGCTGTGTTCCTCATTGAATCAGGTGAAAATGTGTGCTGTATTATCCATATATACATGAGCAGTAAGGAGGGGCTCGGGCATGTTCGCAAGTGCACGTGCCCGAGCCCACCAGGAAGAGTACCCTGCGCTGTGTTAATCACACAGCGATCGGAGAATGTCTCACTGCTTGTGATTAGCACAGCGCAGGCTACACTTCCTGGCAGGCTCGGGCACATGTACTTGCGAACACGCCCGAGCCCATCCTAAATGAGCAGTAAGGAGTATGGAAGGGTGTGTAGTGCTACCCCCTAGAGTGCCACTGGATTTTGGGTCCCCCTATTCCTGCACAGCCAGGCAACACACATTGCCCAACTTTTACACACAGACAGAAATCAGTCCATGGGCTTGTTTGTTTGTTGTTGTATTAGGGGAAAACAACTTGGATGGGGAAGAGGGATTATGGGATGCCCAACTTGATTTGATAGAACAACTTGAGGACAACTTCCGTCACTATATACCAGGGATAAGCAATTAGCGGACCTCCAGCTGTTGCAAAACTACAAGTCCCATCATGCCTCTGCCTCTGGGTGTCATGCTTGTGGCTGTCAGAGTCTTGCTATGTGTCATGGGACTTGCAGTTCTGCAACAACTGGAGGTCCGCTAATTGCATATCCCTGCTATATACAATGAAAAAATGGTGAATCCTGGACTGTATTCCCTCTGGAACAGTCTCTCTTGGATTTGCAGTAAAGAATTCATTTTATAGGAGCTCCATGTCCTCTTAGTGTAATTTAGCAAAGTCCCATAGTTGTCCCCTTAACTGAAAATACCAGCCCTCCTGTCCCAGAGCAAGGGATTAGGTTTAGCTGTGACACTGTCCCTTGCAAGCTTGCTGGATATTGCATTGGCAGCCTTCTCCCTTTTTGGCCCTGGGGGTGTAGAGGTGCTCACATTGTCCCTGGAATCCTTCTGCTTTGGAAAAGATTGCTGTTCAGGCCTCCTGCTGCCGAGGTCCTCCAGTGCTAGCCAGAGTGCCTATTGTAAGAGACTGAAGGGTAGTGGAGAAACTGAAGGGTAGTGGAGATCCTCTCTTCAGCTTCCTTCCTTCCACAACCCCTGCTGGCCAGACTCCACAATATTTATGGGCTGACCCAACCATCCCACCAAGCCTTCTGCCTGAGAATTGGACAGATTTCCATGAATGTGCAGATCTCAGCCTCTTTGCCTCCACTCACTATCTTCTAGAAACTGCTGGTAGCTTCTAGGGAGGTACCAAAGGCTTGACCTGTAGAGCCCTCCAGCCTGACTTACAATAACCCCGACCAATTACCCAGACTCACACAGACTACAGTGAATCAGAAAAAAATGTCCTCAGAACTACACTAGAAGGTGCTACATGTGGCTTGGACTAGTGTCCTCTGCTGTGCAGTGTGATCTGGACTGCAAACACATGTGACGCAGCATCTGTCCTACTGTTCATATTTAGGCAAAGTATGTATATTAATTTAGCTAGACATGATGTCTGCCATACGTTAATCCCTGTTGAGTAAACATTACTGCAATGATGTGCCAGCTCCACCCTAATCCTTCCGCAGGCCTGCGCAGAGCAAGATGAAAAGGCCAAGGATGGTCATGTGGCCTGCATTTTTACGCAATGCAAAAGTAACAATAATTGCTTCTGCGGATAGTCTAACTGAGCCCAGGTGTTCTGTAGAACCGTAAACATCACATTTTTATCTCAGATAAAAGGTAAAACAAGAAAGGAAAAGAAAGCAAAAAAATCTCACCAGAAGTAACAATAATTGGTCCTGCGGATAGTCTAACTGAGCCAAGATGCTCTGTAGAACCGTAAACATCACGTCTGCGTCTTCTGTGGAGGCAGCCTTCAGTACATCGGTTTGGGATGGTTCCATTGTGACAGATGATGACGTTACAGGACAGGTACACTTCCTCCAGTTTATAAAATTTAAATACATGAAAACTGAATCGCTGGAATCTCTGGTCAGAGACTGGATGTTCCTGCAATGTAGTGTCCTGAGGACACCTAGGAATGTAAGGGAAAAAATGGTAGATGGGCCTTTTGCAAAACGTTAGATATAACTTGATAAATAGTATCAATATCAAAGGCTCAATGTTTGAAGCTCAATACTAGTTTATTTTATTTAATAAAAAACAAATGGCCCGAAAATGTAAAAATAAAAAACAGGTTTTATACTTGTCGACTTTGCAGCATATTAAAACTGAACAGATGTACAGAATATATCTGAACAGATATAAAATACACACTTTAATGAAGCTCTCTATTCACTAATACTTTAATCCCAGGTTCACACTTGTGCAATTCCAGCGCCGGTTCCCGCATTGCTTCTCTCCCACAGGCAGTTGACATTGCCCTCTGCGAACCGATGTGGGTGTCAATACATTGTTAAATTGACACCCCCAGAACGGTTCACAGATCGCATTGCGAACTGTGGATTCATACAGGAATCATACATGTGGTAAAAAAAAACAAGTCCCTGCACCTTTTTCTGTGTGAAAATGCATGGCTCAACTCGCATTGCTCAGACATTGCATGTGATCGGCACCTGTGGTGCGGGTGCGAATCGCATACGATGTCGGAGATCACACTAGTCTTAACCTGCGGTAAATCTTCTGCGGGCCCTGAAGAGCAGAGCACAGACTGGGGAAGGAGAAGCAGCACAAGTAGCCAGTTGTGCTGCAGCACTCCTATGCTAACAAGGAATATGCTGCTTTAAAGTGTTTGTTTGTAACCTAAAAAAAAAATATTGATCCTGTTCCTTTAAAGCATGTTATACAGCACAGTGCTTGTGCTGTGAAATTTGGCCCCTTCTCTCACCTAAAAAACCTAGCTGACCAGTTTCTGCCCTCCTCCCTGTAAACTGACCACAGTTTATCATGGCTACTGAGCCCTGATACCGTGGTCAGTCTACGTGCCTCTATCAGCTGCCGCTATTTGCAGCTCTCCAGTGTCTCTCTCTGTCCTGGAGAGCTGCAGAGAGGCGATGGGTCACGTGAGCGCCGAGCATCGCTCTCAGATAAGGTAAAGAACGGCTTCTTTTTATAAAACACAGACACAGGGGCCCAAAGAATATTAAATAGACAAAATGGTATAAAGTGGCTTAACAACCACTTTAACTACGACAAAAATACAATGCAAGTGCGGGGAGGAGGAGAGAGGTGGGCCATTTAATTATTTTCCGGGTTTACCACACCTTTTTAGTATGTCACACCATTAGATGGTTTTGTATAAATATTACTCCTTTTAAATATTGGAGGTATTGGCTACCTCTCCCTTAATAGACATGGAGGAATGAACGTTGCCCATAATAGATATGGAGAAACAAACTTTGCCCACACCTTGGATCTGGTGTGGGGCGTGAATAAAAAGTGGTGTCGTTAGTGGCGCGCCCTATCCCCAGGATGACGTCTGTTGATGACGAAACGTACATCGGGAGGGTGCGCTGACATCACCGCTTTCTTACTGTGTACCTGAGGGTCCCATTTGCCGGCTTTTACAAACGTGATTTCGCTATGATAATGTGAGAAGCATTTCATCTTTTTAATAAAGCGTTTCATACAGTATTACGCTATGTGAGCTTTTTGTTCCATATGATACCATCGCCTTATTGAATGAACGCATTGGCCACCATTGATTAGGAGGATTTCTGGGACAAAAGGTCTTGCGGGGAACACTCCTGCACGCCCGGCTAGGGTTGAGACACAGGGGCTATATTTTTGAATATCTGGTAAGCCTCTTTTTAGACCACTTAGCATGCCTACTCAGCACTTTGGGTGAATCTAATTGTGTCAAGATGCTTGCCTATGAGTCACTACGTTTTTTCTGAACCATCAGATTGAGCTGTCATGGCCTAAACCTTTTAACATATCTTTCATCTACTTTCAATTTTATTATTGGACTTGATACTCCTCTGGGTCCTTAAACTTTTGGATTCAGGACCTGTCATACCATTGATTTAGTGCAGCCCTCTATTTTTAATTTAATGTGTATGATATACTGTTTGTGTATATAGGCTGCTGCTTCCTTAGAGGAATTTAGCGCGGTATTTGTTGTTTTTTTTTTAATTGCGCTGGGAGGTTTGTTTGCCGCCCCCCCAAAATATTGAGCACCAGCCGCCACTGGACCTCTAAGTCTCCACCTCGTCCAATCAAGGAAAACCTTGCATTCGATGAGAGAAAATGCAAGGTGTTCTGTGAATGACACCTATACCAAGAGATTGACCCCCTGTG
Source organism: Glandirana rugosa (assembly GCA_018402905.1). NCBI lineage: Eukaryota > Metazoa > Chordata > Amphibia > Anura > Ranidae > Glandirana > Glandirana rugosa. The sequence goes on from BLSH010481670.1 coordinate 494,927, forward strand.
ATTTTATATGCAGTAGGGCAGCCTCCTGGTATGAGATCTGGAAGACAGTGGTGATTACTGTAGTATTGGAGACTACTACACTGATTGTCTTCTTCCCCAAATGTGGCATATGGCAAACTAGATCAATGTAAATAAGCAATAAAATCCATATCTTGAGTTCAGCTTTAAATTATAGGTCACTTTTCACATGTTTGTGTGGTTTGAGGTATAAACAAACCATATGATCATGAAAAAATATAAATAAAGTATAATAAAGCACACTTACCCTTCTCGGATCACATTGTAATTCTCCTCTGTTTCATCCAATGATGGAGCAGCTTGGCAGTTCTCTACAAATATCTGAACATCTGCACCCTCAGACTCCACTTGGAACTCCACATATATCCTGCCATGAAGGTCAAACTTACAAGGAAATGTTGTAATAAGGTTGGTGAAAGCTTCATTCTGATAGAGCTTTAGGGAGACCTTATAGTCACCCAAGGAAGCCATGTCTATTACGCGAGGATGGAGATTCAACTTGAGTGTCTTATTGCTTTTCATTTCACATCTCAGCGGGAATTCAATACGATGGACTCCAGTTCTTGGAACTGTTCCATAGACAGTATTTACATAAACCATCTTCCCATTTTCATTCTGTGTGTGCAAAGAACTATAATATTAACCACTTGACCAATGGGCACTTAAACCCCCTTAACAACCAGACCAATTTTCAGCTTTCAGTGCTCTCACATTTTGAATGACAATTACTCAGTCATGCAACACTGTACCCATATGAAGTTTTAGTCCTTTTTTTCCCCCAAATAGAGCTTTCTTTTGGTGGCATTTAATCACCAATGGGTTTTTTATGTTTTTGCGCTAGAATTAAAAAAAGACCGAAAATTTTCGAAAAAATGCATTTTTCTTCATTTCTGCAAATTAGTCATTTTTCTTCATAAATTTTGGCCAAAATTTATACTGCTACATATCTTTGGTAAAAAAAACACATTTGTGTATATTATTTGGTCTTTGTAAAGGTTATAGAGTCTACAAGCTATGGTGCCAATCACTGAATATTGATCACACCTCATGTACTGACTGCCTATCTCATTTCTTGAGACCCTGACATGCCAGGAAAGTACAAATACCCCCCAAATGACCTGTTTTTGGAAAGTAGACATTCCAAGGTATTTAGTAAGAGGCATGGTGAATTTTTGGAAGTTGTAATATTTTCCCACAATTCTTTGCAAATTGAATATTTTTTTTCTTTTTTTTTTTTTTTTAACTGTCATATATATACAGGTTATTTCTCACACCCAGCATATGCATACCACAAATTAGGAGCATAAATTACACATATAATTTCTTGACTACCTATTTCATTTTTAAAGGTCCTGGAGCACCAGGACAATTGAAACGCCTAGAAAATTACCCCATTTTGGAAAGCAAACACCCCAAAGTATATTCTAGGAGGCATAATGAGTCTTTGAACATATACTTTTTTCCACAGAAAAGGTGCGGAGAGGGGAGAGAAAAGCCGGAACTTCCGCCGGCTTGTTTACATGTGATCGCTCTGTCATTTGGCAGTGCAATCACGTGGTAAAAGGCAGCTGTGAGCGGCCATTCACCGCGATCTATGAAGCGCCGGTCACGGATGTTCCCGGGTGTGTGCCCCAGGGGGCATGCGGAAAACGCGTTCAAGGGAGGACATCATAGTACACTCTCCCGTGGTTAAGCAACTGCCCTGTAGCCGTCATTTGACTATAGGGCGGTTGTTAACTGGTTAGCCAAAAACCAAATGGCACCTGTGCAAAATATATACAGTGGGGAAAATAATTATTTGAGATTTTGTAAGTCTTTTGTAAGCGGACGGCATGGCTGCGGCAGCGGGCGCGGGGGTGGTGAAAGGAGAAGGAAGAAGATGAAGACTGAAGACGAAGAGAGGAAGGAAGAAGACCGAAAGAAGAAGCAGAAGACCAGAAGAATGACCGGGGCAGGAGAAGATGGAGGAAGAAAGAAGAAGAGATATTTTACATAATGAAGGACTTGTCAAAAACTGCCTCTTGGTTTTTGTACCACTTTACTCCTTTTTTGGTGAATGGGTAGGGGTACAATATACCCATACCTATTCACATAGGGCAGGGTCGGGATCTGGGGGCCCTCTTATTAATCCTTTAACCCCTGGAGCCCTTTTTTACATTTGCTGTTTACAAGTTAAAATCTGTCTTTTTTGCTAGAAAATTACTTAGAACCCCCAAACAGTATATAGATTTTTTTTCAAACACCCTAGAGAATAAAATGGCGATCGTTGCAATACTTTTTGTCACACGCTATTTGCGCAGCGGTCTTTCGAGCGCGTTTTTTTTGGGAAAAAACTCACTTTTTTAGTTAAAAAATAAGACAATAGTAAGGGTAGCCCAATTTTTTTGTATATTGTGAAAGAGGATGTTACGCCGAGTAAATAGATACCATACATGTTAAGGTTGAAAATTGTGCACATTCGTGGAATGGCGATAAACTCCGATATTTAAAAATCTCCATAGGCGACACTTTAAAACATTTTAATGGTTACCAGGTTATTGCTCACACTCTGGCGATCGCAGGGATACCTCACATGTGTGGTTTGAACACCATTTTCATATGCGGGCGCGACTTACGTATGTGTTTTCTTTGCTGCGCAATCTCGCGGAGATGGTTTAAAAAAATTTTATTAAAATGTTTAATTTGGTTTTTTTAACACTGTTCCTTTAAAAAAAATCTGATCATTTTTATTGCTATCACAAGGAATGTAAACATCTCTTATGATAGTAATATGTGGTGACAGATACTCGTCACAGTATTCAGATTGGCAAAAACGCTGATTCTGAATACTGTCATTTTTTTAAAACCGGCGCCGTTAGCCACTGAGTAAACCGGAAGTGACATCGCTTACGGAAATGTACGAAGGAGTCCCGATGGAAGCGGATTCCGGCTTACACGGGGACTCCACACAGCCGGCGGACGTGCCGGATTGGAGCTCCGGTCTCCCGGTGGGACGGGAGGCCGGGGAAGAGCGGCGGGCGGTGGTGGGAGAGGGGATGTCCCCTCCCGCTGCCTGGGATTACAACTGAGCGGCTCCCGAGCCGGATCAGCTGTTATCACCGGATAGCCGGCCGCCTGTTCTAAACAATGGTACCAGAGTATAGCTCATAGCTGCAGGCTATACCCCGATACTTCCACTCAAAGCAGCCACCGTTTATAAATGGCGATTCCTGTTAAGTGGTTAAAGGAGGCTACCAGATTCCAGGTAAGCCTCCCGCCCGCAGACCCCCAAACCACCGGCAAGGGTTGTGAGGATGAGGCCCTTCTCCCCATTAACATGGGGACAAGGTGCTTTGGGGTGACCTCAAAGCATCCACCCCATGTTGAGGGCATGTGACCTGGTATGGTTCGGAGGGGGGGCGCTCGCTCATCCCCACCCCCTCCTGCCATGCCAAGGCTGCTCAGATAAGGGTTTGGTTTGGATTTTAGGGGGGACTCCCACGTCATTTAGGTCTGGTATGGATTTTAGGGGGGACCCCCATGTCATTTTTAAAAAAAAATTTGGGGCGGGGTTCCCCTTAAAATCCATACCAGACCTGAAGGGCCTGGTTTAAATTTTGGGGGGCCCCCACGTCATCTTTTTAAAAAAATTTGCCATTGGGTTCCCCTTAAAATCCATACCAGACCTCAAGGGCCTGGTACGGACTTTGGGGGGACCCCTACGCAATTTTTTTTTATTTTGGGAGGGGTACCCCTAAAAATACATACCAGACCTGAAGGGTCTGTTACGGATTTTGGGTAGGAACCCTACGATTTTTTTTTTTTTTGGTGCGGGCCCTGCTGTTGTAATTTATTTTAAAAATTGTGATGACATGCCCCAGTCAAACAGGTGACAAAAAATTAGGCCTTGGGTGTTGGCGGTGCCAGAACACTGTAACCGCTTGCAGTTACCCTTGTTGGGTGCAGGAATGGGCCCTGCTGTTGTAAATTAGTTTAAAAATTGTGATGACCTGCCCCAGTCAAACAGGTGCTGAAAAATTGGGCCTTGGGTGTTGGCGGTGCCAGAACACTGTAACCCCTTGCAGTTACTCTTGTTAGGTGAAGGAACGGGCCCTGCTGTTGTAAATTAGTTTAAAAAACAGTATATATTTTAAGACACCACGTCGAGTGTACTATATACTGTAGGTACATTCCTGAATGCACTGATGTATAGTGTACACTCAATACGCTGTGTATATATATATATATATATATATATATATATACTATACTGTATATATTTTAATACACCACGTCAAGTGTACTATATACCGTACGTACACCCGTGAATGCACTGATATATAGTGTACACTCAATACGCTATGTGTGTATATATATATATATATATATATACTAAACTGTATATATTTAAATACACCACATCAAGTATACTATATACCGTACGTACACCCCCGAATACACTATAATGCACTGATATATAGTGTACACTCAATACACTGTGTGTGTGTATATATATATATATATATATATATATATATATATATATATATATATAAATATATATATTATCTAAGTACACCCCTCACATTTTTGGAAATATTTTATATTTTTTCATGTGTGACAACACTGAAGAAATGACACTTTGTTACAATGTAAAGTAGTGAGTGTACAGCTTGTATAACAGTGTAAATTTGCTGTCCCCTCAAAAAAACTCAACACACAGCCATTAATGTCTAAACCGCTGACAACAAAAATGAGTACAAAACAAAAATGGCTGTGTTGAGTTATTTTGAGGGGACAGCAAATTTACACTGTATTATATATATGTATATTTATATATCAGTGCATTATAGTATATTCATATTTGTATTTACACAAATGTGAGGGGTGTACTCACTTTTGTGAGATACTGTATGTATATACTGTATATGCAATACCTCTTTTTTATGTGTATGTACCTCTGATATGTTGTTCTCAACTTCTGTTTATGGACAGATGCTACAAATAAATACTCTTCAGACTACCATGTCTTTTGCTTTCCAAATTGTATGCCTCATTTAAAGTCCCAAACCCTTTCTTCCATTGAACAGGGATGGAGGTTCCTCTGAGCCATTGTCAGAGACCTCATCTAAAGACGCAAAAAAAAAACAGTCCTTTCCATTACAGAAAAAGTCCAGTTGAAGACCCTTCACAGGCACATTTTTTTAGGGACCAGCTTACATTTTCATTTAAAGTGGCATTATACCCAAAACCAAAAATGTTGCAGCTTTTCAATCTGATGTTTTTAGTTTTTTTGCCTGGTGACCTGGGCAGTAGCACACCTCCTGTAGAGTGCCTACACCCTGGATGAAGGAGAAACAGACAGCAGCATTGTCTGGAGGGGAGTTTTAGATGGATTAGCACATTTAGAAACACTAAACAGATTGTAGCCAAACTCCAGCTAACACTTTACAAGCAGTTATAGCAACAGATGTGTTGCTTATGGAATAAATATTTTACATAAAAACTGATCATCGCAAGCACCCCTGTCAGTGTTAAATGATCGCCAGGTGGAAATAAAAGAAAGAAAGTCCAAAAAAGAAAACAAATGCAGCCACCGCATCTAAGAATTGGTAAACTTCAATTTAATAAATGTTTGCTTTTGGGCTTAAAACTGCTTTAATTCTAGAACCATTTCTAGATGTTTGCTATAGCATAGTAACTCTTTAAGTACTGAGTTAATGTCCAAATCTAATTGTAAGGGCATTGAATAAGCAAAACATCATCCACAGCAGAATTTGTAGGGTTTATTTTTAAGACTATAGCTGTTTCCTTTTTATTTTTTCCAAAATCCCTGTTTGTATGGTTCTGCAGCTCTGTAGCCATCATTTACACAGGAATCAGCCAACGGGATTCAAGGAGAAGAGTCAAGTCCTATTATGAAATTCAGTGTTCTCTAATGGAAGATTAGATCTGGTAGCGCTGCACAGTATACATATTTTTAGGTTACCATTTGAAGCAAAAAAAAAAAACAGGAGGGCAGCACAAAAAAACTCCATATGACTCACCAGAACCTTGGATCCACATCTATTGAAAGGTACATTAATCACCACAAACTTTCCATTCTGAGTTCCTTTGCATGTGGGGTCTTCAAGGTGGACATCATGGATGTTTAAATTGGCTCTGGACACCAATCTGATCGGCAGATGGAATTCAGCTCCATGTGGCAAGCAGTTGAAAACTGGGGATAAGGGTATAAAATATCAGCATTATCTTTGAATCAAGAGCTGAAATATATTTTCTTACTTTATAACTAACACTCCTTTTGCCATTCATTGTCCTTGGGTTACAAACAAGATAAGTTCTGAAGGTTTATTCTTAACCACTTCAGCCCCGGAAAATTTTACCCCTTAATGACCAGGCCATTTTTTGCGATACGGCACTGCACCGCTTAAACTGACAATTGCGCAGTCGTGCAACATTGTACCCAAATGAAACTGATGTCCTTTTTTTCCCCTCAAATAGAGCTTTCCTTTGGTGGTATTTGATCACCTTTACATCACTTCTGATCACCGCTATAAACAAAAAAAGAGCGACAATTTTGAAAAAAAAAAAAACAATATTTTTTACTTTTTGCTATAATACATATCAAAAAATAAAAAATAAAAATACAAATTTATCCATCAGTTTTGGCCGATATGTATTCTTCTATGTATTTGTGGTAAAAAAAAAACAAAAAAAAAACGCAATTGCCGTATATTGATTGGTTTGCGCAAAAGTTACCACGTTTACAAACCATGAGAATTCATTTATGGCGTTTTTACTATTTTGTGTTTTTACTGGTAATGGCGGCGATCTACGATTTTTATTAGGACTGCAACATTGCGGTGGACATATCGGACATTTTTGACACTTTTTTGGGACCATTGACATTTATACAGCGATTGGAGCTAAAAATAGCCACTGATTACTGAATAAATGCCACTGGCAGGGAAGGGGTTAACCTGCAAGGGGTAATCAAGGGATTAACTGTGTTCCCTAGGCATGTTCTAACTGTGTGGGGGCTGGACTGCCAGGGGCATAAGAGATCTAACTGATCCCGATGACAGGGATCAGTAGATTACGGTCATGTCCCCTGACAGAGCGGGGAACCGCCGTGTTTACATCGGCGGTTCCCTGTTCTTTCTGTGTAGTAGGCGATCGCGGGTTGCCAGCGGACATCGAGTCTGCCCGACCCATGGCCACACTGAGGGAGCATGCAGCGGGCACAAGAGCACACTGTCGGCGGCGTGCGCCCGCCCCCTAGCTGCGCCTGCGCGAATCGCCGTTTATAAACACTGATTCGCAATACGCTGCCACATTGCAGCAGTAAATGTACGCAAGCCGGTCATTAACCGGTTAAGTTGAATTTGTTTGTAAGTCGGAATGGGTACATTTTATAAGTGTAGCTCCAGCCAAAAAAAATATTTTTACGCTTTTTGGATAGCATAGGGAAGGGGTAACAACACCCCTGTAATGTTTGTTTTGCTGTATATGTCCCTGTTCAGAAGATTTCACCTCACTTCCTGTCCCAATGATAATGACATGCATCTTAAAGCGGACCTGTAATAGCAAATGGGGCTAGTCTCCAGTATTGCTTGTAATCCCCCTGTAGTTAATCATTTCTCTATTCATTGTTTTGCACTATGTCTCTGTGTAGTGGTGACCATTTTGATAGAGGCCAGACTTTGCTTCCTCGTGTCAGAGTTGCCCCCTTGATGAATGGTGATTGTGAATGGTGATTTGATGGCTAGTGGGGAAATAATGAGGAAGCAGCAGGAGACATGGAAAAAGCAGAGTTCCCCAGACAGAATATAGCAGAAGCAAGGGGGTTCTTGTACTGCAGGTCCTCAGGTACAGCTTCCTCTCCAGCAAGTAGAACAATAAGCAGCACAATAGTGACAACACTACATTTTGCTGAAAAGCTGGTGAGACGAGCAGTCAGACTGCAGATCTACAGCTATGTACAGGAATGCTTAGGTAAAGTACTTTTTTCATTAAAAATGAAAAGACAAATGATAAACTGTTTATTGTGCAGTTTAGGCACAATTAGCATTTCCATAAAAAAATAAATTACACAGTATATTTAAATGCAGATTCCTTTTCAGGCTGGATGTAATTATTCTTATCTTAATAAAGAGCATGCATTTCATTACCTGGATATTTGGGTTCTAGTGCCATTGTATATCCGTAAGAAATCATTTCTTCAAATCCATAAACATATATGCTGAATGGTGAGCTTTTGTGAAATATTTCATGCACTCCATGAACTTTGCCTAATGAGACTTCCCAAATTCTGAATCCATTAATTTCTTTGGTGAAGAAGCTGTATTGGCTTAAAGGCTTCTGGTCCAGGAAAAACTCTGAGACTGAAGATTCCTGAGACACAACCATGATATAGTTTTTATAGAAAGAGTCTGTTACAAATCTGTAGTGCTGCCTTCTCATGTGGAGTGGTGGAACGGTTGTTAGAAATGGGTCTTCTGTGTCATGAGAGAGATATGAAACCCAAACAGGTTTTGATGAATTTAGAAGAATGTTTCTTTCTAGCGTAATTTGGACGTGGGAACCTGGCTGAAGAGTGTGCTCTTTCTGATCTACTTTTACAGTAGTATCTGCATAAGCTGCCATTATATCAATGATATCTTTGGTGTGGTTGGCCAGTGGAAACACAATAAAGGATGTCCCCCAGTCGCTCACAGGATTTAGCTGCAGATACAGGGCATCACATTTTGTATTAGGACCAGTATAACATTCATGGCCAGTGAAAACAGCCACTGGTGCTGAAGATACAACTCTGGTGCCAGTTAAATCGGTGGAACTTTGAAACTGAATGACTTCATAGGGTGCAAGTGAAAATGAGAAGGTGTTTCCAGTACTGTAGGACTTTCCATTGAATGTGAGAGATCCTGAGACTGTAACTTTTATCCATTCTATGTTGGTTATACCTGTGGCCACAGCAAACTGCTTTTTTTCTCCTGAACCCGGGGTGAATATGAAATATTCTGTGCCCAGGTCTTCTACAGGGAGAATGAAACTGGCATCAGCACTACGAGTTCTAGTATTAAACCCAAATACAGATATATCAACATCCGATGTAACTGTCACAACTTTAGAAGATATTCCATTACCAGTGACCATGTATTGACTGCTCAAGGACAACATGGTGGAGCTATTACTTCCGACAGAGACTGTTTGATGGAATTGTGGGTTTTTGACAGTGACATCGATTTTGGCTGCTTCATTGTTTGTGACCAGATGGAGCCTAAATGTTCCACTAGGTTCATAGTAATTTTCCATATATACTGCAATGTAGGTTTTCTGAGCTCCACCTGTTGATTATACAAGACAATTCCATAATAGGTTCCAAGAAAAGGTGCCTCATTTTTAATTTATTTTCACAGAAGAATTAAATAAGACAGTGAAAAAATGAAACATTTAAGCCAACAGTCCATAAACAATAATCAACTACACACCATACAAATGCAAATTAAACTAAATTAAATAGTCAAATTGACCACTTACCTCACCCCCTATAAGAAATATTGAAATAAAATAGAATGTTTTTTTAAAGCAACTTTCACCAAACAGCTTAACAACTGAGAGTCTGTGTTTCAGGAAGGTTTTGCCAGTAGCAAATAAAGTTTTGCAGAGAAGCACATTTCACTAAAATCACTCCCTACTCAGCCCAATATTTCAACCTGTTTGTAACCTGTAAAGGGAAAGTATACTGTGCTCTGTGGTTCCATCTGTCTGCCCCCACATCACTACTCTGTGCTGTAGGCTGACAAGAGGAACCACAGCCCGCAGATAGGGGACACCCATCTGACACTCCAAGATACAGCAAATCCTTCAGCCAGTATAACTGCAACAAATTAAAATTGGTGACATGGTGGCATGACTGGGTATTATTAACTGTTTTCTTCACGGGAAATGCTTTTTTCCCTCTTAAGTCATGTTATGACACTTTAAAAGGTAGGGAAACTTCTCTAATAGTTTTATGAAAGTTTCCTTACTCCAACGGAACTCATCTGAATCACCCTCCCCCTCCCTAAATGCATACCTAATAGTTCTTGCACTAAATCCAGCTGTGTCTTCCCTGGCCATGTGGTTGAATCCGTGTTGCCTGAGCAGAGCCAGGATAAGGGGTGGGCAGGAGTGGAGGCTGCCCTGGGCACTGTGGTATCATGTGAAATTTGGGGGCAACACAAGGAGATTGGGGGGGGGGGGGGGATTTGTGTTGGGAGGGGGAATTTGGGGAGGCGGCGGGAGGTAAAAATTGTTCTAAGAGGGGAAATCTGGGGAGGTGTGCTAGAAGTGGGGATTTGTATTGAGGGGGAGATGGGGAATTGTGCTAGAAAAGGTAATATGGTTTGGGGGGAGAAGATTTCAATAAAGATCCAATAAATGTAAGTGCCAATCAAAGTTCATATATGATCTCTGTAATGATCTGCAATGATCTCTGTAATGGAGATCATGAAGGTCTTGTGAGTAGGGTGTTTGACTAGTCTCTTTGGTGGAGGATCCTCACAGTCACCCTTTCATTTCTGGATTTGCTATTAACAGCAGGGATCCTTATCTATGGATAACTGCACTATCAATGAACTGTATTGAACTATTGCACCTTTACAGTTACCTTATGAACTTTGATTGGCACTTACATTTACTGGATCTTTATTGAATCATTGCACTTTAATCAATTTGTATGAATTTATTATTACAGTTATTATTGTTTTTATGAACTATGCACATTGGGACTATTCTTACCCCTAGTGGTCAATTCTATGATATGCACGTATGCACTTTTTAGTTCTAATTTAGTTTTTTTGAGTGCATTTGTTTAAAACAAATGACACCAAAAGAAAGCTCTATTTGTGGGAAAAAAAAGGACAAAAAATGGCCTGGTCAGAAGGGGGTAAATCCTTCCTGGGGCTGAAGTGGTTCAATTTTGTTCTTGGCAAGATAGCAGCAGAAAGCACTTTTAACAGACATTTCTCAACTGTGGATATGCAGGTCACTTAGGCTGGCCATACACTATACAATATTCTTATTCAATTTACTTTAGATTTACCTTCAAATATGTAGTGCGATGGCCTGCCTGATTGCATACAAATTGAAAGGGTTTAGGTTTGACCTCATATTATATGGTTTTGGTAAATCTAAATTTGAACAAGAAAACTGTATAATGTATGGCCAGCCTTAGACTTGTAGCTCTCAGCTGCTTAGAGTAGGCTGACCAGACGTCCCCAGTTTCCAGGGACAGTCCCCAGACTGAGGGCACTGTCCCCGCTCTAAATATGTCCCCGCTTTTGTCCCCGAATTCAGGGGCAGCGCCAGTGGCATAACAACAAGGGGGGGCGGTCTTCCCCAAAAATGATTTAAGCACCCCCATAGCACCCCCAAAATTCACATGGTAGTATTTGCAGATGTTAGCTTTTTTTTTTTTCCTTGGTTGCATGTCCTCTAATGCTGCCTGGAGGCTGGGGACTCTTTTTTCTTGTGGAAGGATAAAGCAGCAGAAGCCGATGATTTCAGAGACAGATGGATATCCACCTCTCTGCTGCCTTCTCAGCCGATGGTAAACACTGGACCCGCCCCCTTCCCCCAGCCCGCCTTCTTTGATTTCTAAGAAGAGGAGATGTCGGCAGCTGGAAGGAAAGGGGAGTGGAAAGGAGAGGACACAGCCTGCTATGGAGACACATTCCTCAGCCCCTCTACCGATAAACAGTGAGTTGTGTTTGCCTGCACTGCTATCCTTCCATCTATCCATCCACCTATTCATCCATCCATCCATCCATTTATACATCATTGCTGGTGTCACAATACAAGAAGAATGCATTGAAAGATTAAAGGATATTATCCCTTGATGGCATTCTATTAACCATATGTTTCCCACACTTTAGTAACAAGCCAGGGCTCTTGTACATAGCGCACTCCTGATTTCTGCACTGTGTACATAGAACACTCCTGATCTCTGCATTGTGTACATAGCGCACTGCTGAACCCCGCAATGTGTACATAGCATATTCCTGAACCCCGCATTGTGTACATAGCGCACTCCAAAACCCTGCATTGTGTATGTAGTGCACTTGTAAATGCTGCATTGCATGCGTAGGGCACTCCTGAACCCTGCATTGTGTGTGTAGCACAAGTCTGAATCCTGCACTTTGTAAATAGTGCAACCCCAAAGTCTGAGCCCTACACCCTGCACGTAGCATCCTCCTGGGCTCTGCACTAATAAACATAATTAATACAAATTATATCATGTAATACTTACATGTGTTGGCTGCATTTGACAGATTCCATCCACAGCACAGAAGCAGTGCGATCCGTAAGTGGACACTCATCTTGTCTGTTGGTCTGTAATGCTGCTGAGGTCTTCATGGTCTGTTCATCTTATAGTACTTGATCAAATAAACTTTTCTCTGGAATTAGGACTTTCCATGGAAGAGCACATTATTATATTGTCCAGTGATTTCCCCAATGATTATGAAGTTCAGGAAAGCAATATTGCCAAAGTTGCTTTTCCAATTTTTTTACATGACAGCTTGGATGGGCTTAAGTTATATTACAGTTTCTCAGCATTGTCTGCAGAGATGTCGTAATCTTATTATTTCATACTTAACCCAACCCAACAGCAGAAGCAGACAACTTAAAACGTCTCCCGTGGAGTGGAGCTAAACCTATAATGCAAGGATAAACTGCTTGCTTATTTCTAGATCCATAGGCCTTCTTGGGACCTTTTGGGTTTTGAAATTCATGGTTCTGATGAATTTATGTACTGATTTATGCAGGACCTTTGAACTATGGCCCACAGACCATAAGGCACGTGGCCTGGTATGGTACAGGGAGGAATGCACTCACTGCTCTCCCTTTCCTGGCTGTCCTGGCTACATGCCTGGATAAGGAACTGGTTGGAATATTAGGGGGTACCCCTGTTTTCTTTATTTAAAATAATACATGCTAAGTGCAATAAATCCAATTTGGGTGCTGTCTGTTTGGCTTCCCATGCCCTTTTTATTTTTAGAGCAGTTTGCCTATTAGCCCTTAAAATGGCCAAAACTTACTAACAAGATTCAGCCTCATAGAATTTGGGTTTCACAAATTTCGAACACTATTCGTCAAAACCTTGGCGAATTCACTTATTTCAAATGCACACATTGCTGTGCCTTTCACTTTGAATGGTACCTCAGCACGCTAAAGCAATGGGCCTGGGTTGCAGAGCACATTAATGCATGGTAACCCACTATCATGGGTCAGTTCCAATTTGAGAAGTGCAGCGCTGAGGTGGATTGGCAGTCCTTCCAAAATTAATGGGCATATGTTAATGTGCATTATAATGTGAATGCCATGCAAAGCAAATGTCAATGTCCAAAACACCAAAATGCTGACTTATTGATTGCTATTTTCTCATCACTACTATGATGGAAAGGCAGACAGCAGAGAAATTATTACAGTGGGATTGCAGAAATACCGTATTTTCTATCCTGTTCAGACTAATTTATTAAAGCCTAAGGTTACTCCGTAAATAATCAGCACAAGGGACTAAAGTAAGAAAGCAGCGAGGCAGGACCTGCCAATAGCTGAAGCGCAGTGAGATTCTATGGCATCCTCACAGCTATGGAGAAGGAGACTCTTCAAGGTGAAGCATAATTATGAGTATTGCTATGTGTCGCACCACTCAGCCAGGGGGACGCAGGTTGTTGTCACACTGTAGCTGGCTAGGCTTGGGACCAGAATGGGCTACACCTGCATATCAAAATGAAAAGGGCAGAAGGGCTTAAATAATGTAGGTTGTATAAAGGGTACATTAAAGGATAGTTTGAGAGGTAGGAATATTGAAAGATTTTAAGTTGCCAAAATAGAAAATAGAAGAACAAGGAAATGGCAGGGGGAGGGGGGGTGCCGAGGAGCAGGATGCCTCCATGTTCTTTAAATAGATAAGAATTGGGAGTAAGGTAAAAGTTAAAAAAATCTCTACCTATGAAGATCTGACTTGGTCCAACGTGTCCTTCTACAGAGCAGTAAATCTTTCAAGGACATTGTTTCAGTGGCCCTATTCTTACTGTATATTCCCAGTATGGTATTGATAACATCTTTCACATCTTTACTATGGTTCTCTTGGTCAGCAGTAAATATAACGGTCAATAGGTTGGACTGGTGTCTGTTGCAAGGCATACACGGTTTTTAGAGTAGTGCTTCTACTGGGTTTCAGGGTAGTGCCCTGCCTAGTACAGAGCTAATTATTTGGGTAGTCTCACCATACGTGAATATATGTTCCAGGCAAGGGACACACTCTAAAGCACATAGAGGGATAGGTAGGGAATGATTTAGAGATATGGAAGGGTATAAGGTACCAATGAAGCAAAAGCATGTTGTTGGCCTCAGCAGCTGATGCATTAGTGGTACATTTTGGGATTGTTACCTATATGGACAATAATGGTATCTGAAATGATGCTTTGGTATGGTCTATTTTTTGTGATGTCAGGTATTATTGTCTTTCAGCATGGAGTTTTCTTGTCTCTGGTAGTGATGCTTCAGAATAACCTGGCCCATCATAGACAACGTTCCTATTATACAAATCACAGCAATGAGCACATAGGTCAAGATTTTAGAAGCAGTTTGGCTGCTCCAGAGAGGGTCCCCTGTGGAAAAAGTGAAGAAGTCAATTTACTTTTCTTCTAAGAATGATCATGGTAGTTTGGGAATTTTATACCTTCTAATTTTAAAGCAATACAAAACAGGTAATTAGAATTCCAGCCCCACCCTTCTCTATCCTGTTTGTTCCTCTGGTGCTTGGTGAAAAACCGTGCTGCTCTTTATTTTCCTCTCCCCTTCCTCGCCATCGAATGCCTCCAAATTTTCATTTTCATTGCTGCACCATACCTCCTCTCTGCCAGTGCAAAATCTCCCACAAGACCTGCTGACTGTTTTAGACATGCCCCTGGACTTCAGGGTGTGTCAGCGATATCTGCTGTGTTCTATTCGGTGCACACATCTTTCACAGAGCCAGTTTCATCTGGAGGAGAAACAGTGTTACTGCCAAGCCTGCCCCATGCGCACAAGGAATTCTAGGACTCTGCTGCTTTGTGTACTGGAAGTTGTTGTGTTGCTCTCTTTGTGTGAATGCAGTATCGTTTCTCAGTGGATACAACTGATCTGCTGTGTACTGCCTGGACCATGCTGGTGCAGCAAGCACTCCGACTTTGAGAGCACAAGAAGCATGACATGTAAAAATCAATGTTTCCCTACGATCGCTGTCTTAACTGGTCCGACTTGTATCGATTCGACTTTTGAAAAGGTTCCTGCAATACTTTGGTCCAACTTGGGTCCAATTTCAGCCCCTTGAATTTAATTGAAGTTGCTTCCAAGTCGGATCGGCATCTTAACTGATCCGACTTGTGACATCCCAAATAGCAAGGATAACTTGCCACAAATTTCTCCCGTTCCACCACATCCCAAAGGTGCTCTATTGGATGAGATCTGGTGACTGTGGAGGGCATTGGAGTGCAGTGACCTTATTGTCATCATCATGTTCAAGAAACCAGTGGTGAGATGATTTGAGCTTTGTGACAGGGTGCATTATGCTGCTGAAAGGAGTCATCAGAAGATGAGTAAACTGTAGTCATAGAGTGATTGACATTGTCAGCAACAATACTCAGGTAGGTTGTGGGGTTTTTCACTTAAAAAAAAAAGAAGGGGATCCGTCCCCTTCTGTCTGGGTGGATTGGATCGGAGGGCCCATAGAGTAGAGCAGGCTGTGTCCGTGTCTGCTATGCATATGGAGGGTGGACACTGAGCTGTCATCTGCCTGCTCTGCTCATTTTGGCCTGTGACCAGTTACCAAGTCGCTAAAGTGGCCCTCACTCCTCAAACGTTTTGGCACCCCTGGTTTAGGTCATATTTGCGCTGATTATACATTTGTTTTGTAATTGTACAGTTGTACCTAATAAAGCGGTCGGTTAATGTATACAGTACAATGCACAGCTCTTTGTGTATACAATGCAATACATGGATCTGTATATACAGCACAATGCACAGATCACTATATATAGTACATTGCATGGATCTCTTTATACAGCCCAATGCATAGAGATCACTAACTATTGTACATTGCATGGATCTCTGTATACGGCACAGTGCAAGGACCCCTCTATATATGACACAATGCATGTATCTCTCTATACAATGCAATGCAAGGTTCTCTATATAGGGTACAATTCATGGATCTGCATATACAGAACAAGGCATGGATATTTCTGTACACAATACATGGATCTCTCTACAACACAGTGCATGGATCTCTGTATACATTACATTCAACTCTCTATATACAATGCATGGCTCGCTATTTACAGTATAGTATAGTATTTACAGTATAGTGGTTTTCTGCATTGTTACTGTATTGCTGGGATTTGTAGTCCTCTACAAAGTGGTGAAAATGTCAGGTTTCTTGCACCGGGTCCCTGAGGTTTCTACTTACGCCTCTGGTTGCATACACATTTTCTGCAAAATCTCAGCATAGAAACAAGGAAAATGTAAATATTCCAAATTGTGCTTCACCAATGAGATATTAGGGTTAGTCACTGCTTGAACTCCAGTAGACACTGGATGCATGGTCAAACCATTCGGGTACGGTAACAGACGATCAAGCAGATATAACGACAGGCAGAGAGTGGTCAGGATGCAGGCAAGGTTCGGTAACAGGATATCAAAGAGTGGAGAGGTAAGCATAGTCACAAGGCAAGCCGGGGTCAGGATAACAGAGAGTAATCATAGTCAGAACAAGCCGGGTCAAGCATAGGAACAGATCGGGAACAGGTTTTCACAGGTGCAAGCTGCAAATTAGACATCAAAGTCTCTGTGCATCTGAGGTGTATAAATATGGAGTCGTTAGCGCCAGTCTCACTGACGTGCATGGCAAGGAGGATGCTCAGCACTGCACCGAGGAAGGATGCTCTGTGTGGCTCTCTGCAGCAGCTTGAAAGCCGGTTTCTCCCACTCTACCACCCGCCAAGCTTTCAGCTGCTGGAGAGAGAGAAACACATAGCATTGTTCCTGTAATTGCTCCCCCTCCTCATCCTGCCCATATCTGACTTCCATGCCCGGTGTCCCCAGTAATAGATCTCGGTATATCCCTGGCTCCTATGTGTCCACACTGCAATCATCGGATCGGGAAATGAATATCAGCTGGAGGAGGTGCAGGGAGAGGGGGGGGGGCAGGATCCTTATTCTGCTCTACCTTCCTGGGGACTAAAGGGGATGGAGGACAGGAGGATACAGTGAGAGTCTGGAGAATAGCTGGAATTTGGAGGGATTGCCACTGTGACCCAAACAGGTTTTGATGAATTCACAAGAATCTTTCTGTCTAGCCTAAGTTTGATGTGGGAACCTAGCGTCTGCATGAACTGACATTATATCAATGATATCATTGGTGTGATTGGCTAACGGCAACATAATGAAGGAGGTCCCCAAGTAATGCACAAGATGCAGCAGATCACATTGTGTACTAGCAGGGCCGTAGATAATTTTTTGTCCTGGGGGGGTCCAGCAGCAGGTATCAAGTGGTGAACCAAGCAGGTGGCTCCCTAGATCCTCACAGCACAGCTGCCACCATAGCAAACAGCTTTCTATTGTGGCACACAGAGAAGAGGAGGATCAGGGCCACTCTGTGCAAAACCATTGCACAGAGCAGGTAAGTATAACATGTTCTTTATTTTAATTTAAAATGTTGTTTTACATTTAAAATGAGGTTTCTCTGCGGGTGTGTTTTTAAAAAAAGGTGCAAGGACCATTTTCCCTGCATTTCCGGCAGGGACAGCAGCCCATTCCCATGCAAACGCAGGCTACAGCGCATGCACAGGTGTGAAATACCCTTAGCCTTGGTTCACGCTATGGGATTGATTTACTAAAGCTTGAAAGTGCAAAATTTGGTGCAGCTCCACACAGAAACCAATCAGCTTCAAGGTTTTATTGTCAAAGCTTGATTGAACAAGCTGAGGTTAGAAGCTGATTGGCTGCCATGCACAGCTGCACCAGATTTTGCACTCTCCAGCCTTAGTAAATCAACCCCTATGAGTCACACAGGAACTGCATCACATTTCTGTGAAATTCACATGCTATTCACTGCAGTGCGATTTGAGCCCATTCATTTTGAATGGGCTTAGATTGCACTGCATTACACCAGTCAAATTTAGGAATGCATTGAAACCGGATCACATGGTCATTTTGTATCATCGGATCTGGGGCAGGCAAACACACTGCATTTGGGTTGTCGCCAAAGTGGTTGTCAACTCGTGACAACCACTTTAACCTACAGGTAAGCCTATGATAAGGCTTACCTGTAGGTGCCCTGCATATCTCCCAAACCTGCACGGTTCAGGAGATAAGCAGTGTACTATTGATGCCAATGTCATTTCGGCACATGCGCAGTGAAGAAACGGCCTCCACTGTGATCGTGCCGTGACTAGCGGCTCCCATGCACATGCGCGGGAGTGACGTCATGTGACTCCGGCCAGTAACAGAGCTGGAGTCGCGGCCTCAGAAGGAAGAGGGGCTGAAGATAGACGCCGCCAGCACAGGGGACAGCACTGGACATCGCTGGCTTCGTTTGCAGGTAAGTGGCACATAATGGGCTACTATGCGATGCATAGTAGCCCATTATGCATCTATTTTGCAGGGGAATGTAGAGGAAGTAAACCCAATCTGGGTTTACTTCCTCTTTAAGATTTCACTGACGCTCGCTGTAGATTACAAAGGCAATGCAATTTGAATGTGGTGCAGGACTAGGGCCACCTTTAATATTGATCTGACCCTGGGCAATTTTTTCTTTGCCCCCCTCCCCATTCACATAATGATTGCTCACTAAATGGTTGCTGGAAGTTACAGCACATCATTACCGCTCACTGATTGGTTGCTGAAGGTTACAGCACATCATTACCGCTCACTGATTGGTTGATGGAGGTCACAGCACATCATTACCACTCACTGATTGGTTGCTTGAGGTTACAGCACATCACTAATGCTCACTGATTGGTTGCTGGAGGTTACAGCACATCATTAATGCTCACTGATTGATTGCTAGAGTTTACAGCACATCATCTCCTCATTGCCTGCACACCATGGACTGGGGAGGTGGGGGACTCATCAATAGACAGAAAACTCCTAGAATGTGTTATTAGCAATGAGCACAGCACACACAGCCATGAAAGCAGGGACTGCAGTGTATGTGAAAGAGGTCTTCATGGTGAAAGGTCTACTTTAAACCAGAACAGCCTGTTCTGACTCTCATACACTCCATTTATTGTGTGAATGTATAGCGTGGTTTGAGATGGCATCCCAGTGATGGTCAACTGATGAGATTTTCACGGCCTCAACTGCAGCCCCTGACACACCAAAGGGTTGTGCATATCATTTACTGCCAGACATACTGCATGAGATAGTCAGAGATTGCAGGCATACAAGAGATGATCAGAGACTACAGATGTACTACAGGAGATGGTCAGAGACTGCAGACGTACAAGAGATGGTCAGAGACTGCAGACATACTACAGCAGATGTCAGAGTCTGCAGGCATACAAGAGATGATCAGAGACTACAGGCGTACTACAGGAGATGGTCAGAAACTGCAGACGTACTGGAGGAGATGGTCAGAGACAGCAGTTTTACTACAAGAGATGGTCAGAGACTGCAGGCATATTATAGGAGATGGTCAGAGACCATCCATGTACTGTGTGATCTCCTATCCCTGTACGTTGTCTGCTGAACACTCACAATGGTTCTTCCTGATCACATAACAGGTACTGTCAGTGTCCCCCCACACCACACATGGCATTTACTTACTGTGTGACACCAACAATGAGGACAGGTCCCAGACTTTCAGTATGGACTGTACAGAGGAGGGAGGAGCAGCCTCTACCTCTCCTCCCCACTTATCACAGGTCTGGTTGTTAGGGGGTGGAGTTATTGACTGTTAGGGGGATGTGGAGGTCACGTGACAGTAGGTCAGGAAGTGGTTGGTTGGGAATTGGAAGAGATGATGGAGCACCAAGCCGGGAACCAAGCCGCACAGCTGTAGTCCAACTCCACCCCAGTAGTATTTGGCAAGGGGCAGCTGCTTTGAGCCCCAAAACAATGACTGGGGCTGAGACCAGGGCAGCTGCCACTTTTGCCACACGTTAAAGACAGCCTTGTGAGGGAGATGCGTTGGAGGTTTTCTGCACTACATCCTAGTGTGAACCAGGGCTGACTATTGCCTTTTCAACACAATTAAAAAAGGGCCAGGGCACTGAGGTGCTTCGCTGTTTGTTGTTGTGGTGCTGGCTCCATGAGAGGCGACAGGGCAGAGACACTTTTTATTTTTGGCAGGATGCTCGGGGGCGGGGGGTTGAACATCCCAACCCCCCATTATCTACGCCCCTGTGTACTAGGGCTATTATAACATGCATGGCCAATAAAAACGCCCACTAGCGCTGAGGCCAAACTCTGGAGCCAGTCAGTGGAACTTTGAAATTAACCTCCTGCCATCCGCGCTATAGCCGAATGACGGCTACAGCGCGGCTCTAAAATGCTGGGAGGACGTCAATAGACGTCCTCCCATTTGGCTTGCGCTGGGCGCGCTCCCGCGGGTGCGAGCGGTGCGTGCACGCGCCGCAGCACGCTGCGGGAGCATGCCCGCGGGTCGGGCGGACCCGATGTCCGCCGGAGACCCGCGATCTCCTTACAGAGAGGAGGAACGGGGAACCGCCTAAGTAAACACGGCGGTTCCCCCTTCTGTGAGGGGGGGCATGCCAGATCTACTGATCCCTGTCACTGGGATCAGTTAGATCTGTCATGCCCCTGTCAACCCCGCCCCCCCACAGTTAGAACACACCCAGGGAACATAGTTAACCCCTTCACTGCCCCCTGCAGGTTAACCCCTTCCCTGCCAATAACATTTATACATTAATCAGTGGATATTTACATTTCTGATCACTGTATAAATGTCATTGGTCCCAAAAAAGTGTCAAAAACGTCTGACATGTCCGCCCCGATATCGCAGCACCGATAAAAATCGCAGATCGCCGCCATTACCAGTAAAAAAAAAATAATAATAAAAACGCCATAAATCAATTTCCATAGTTTGTGGGCGCTATAACTTTTGCGCAACCCTATCAATAAACGCCGATTGTGATTTTTTTAACCAAAAATATGTACAAGAATATATATCGGCCAAAACTGATGAATAAATTTGTTTTTTTATTTTTGGATATTTATTATAGCATTTATTATATATTATTTATAGCTGCGATCAGAAATGACGCAGGGGGGATCAAATACCACCAAAATAAAGCTCTATTTGTGGGGAAAAAAGGGCGCCAATTTTGTTTGGGTACAACGTCGCACGACCGCGCAATTGTCATTCAAAGAGCAACAGCGCTGAAAACTGAAAATTGGTCCAGAGGAGGGGGGTTTAAGTGCCCAGTAAGGAAGTGGTTAAATGACTTTATGTGGTGCAAGAGAAAAATGAGAAGGCCTTTCGAGTGCTGTAGAACCATCCTTTGTAAATGATAAATCCTCAGACTAACTGTTACCCAATCTATTCTTTTCACACCTCTGAACAGGAATAGAGGGGAAATCTTCCAATGGGGGATACCTGTTCCAGTGATTACTGTCTAAAAGGCAACAAGATTTCTTTTCACTTTCTATTATGTCTACAGGAAAATAAGAAAAGGGAAATCTCTTCATCTCTGATGGCAAAAAAAAAAAAAAAAAAGTGAAAGGGTTTTAACCATTCTTTACTCTATCCAAAAATTAAAAAAAAAAAAAGGTTTGGCTATAAAGTCTATTCTGTCTCATAAACAGATGGAACTCATATCTGATGACTCCAGACTTCTGAACATTAATTATACAAATCATAACGTAATCATTGTATCACTCACTTGTGTTGGCTGCATTGGACAGATGTCATCCACAGCACACAAGCAGTGCGATTCCAAAGTAGTCTCTTATTTTGTCTTTTGGTCTTGATGTAGCTGAGATCATGCCATGGTGCCAGAACAAATAAGCTTTTCTCTGGAAATAGGACTATCCATGGAAGAGCACAGTATTATCGTCCCTAAAGGTTTTCCCACTCATTGTAATTGAGA
This sequence comes from Glandirana rugosa, assembly GCA_018402905.1. Taxonomy (NCBI): domain Eukaryota; kingdom Metazoa; phylum Chordata; class Amphibia; order Anura; family Ranidae; genus Glandirana; species Glandirana rugosa. The sequence goes on from BLSH010481670.1 coordinate 517,069, forward strand.
AATTTAGGAATAAATTCCTAAACAGTGCCAAATTTCCTTTTCAATTTTTTTGTCGTTTAATCCTGTGTACAATCCCCAACCTAAATGCACTGACATCCTTAAAGCAGACCTTGTAAAAATGCAAGGTCTGCTTATTTCCCATAGACCCCTCCCCAATGCCAAAAATGCTGCATTACAATTAATATAAAACAACTTGTGGGTAAAAAAGTGAGTCCATAGTGCCTAAGGTTCATATTTTGCTCAGAGATGGGCTTTAAAGCCTTAAAGTGGTTGTAAACCTCAGACATGAAATCAGAGGCTTAACTAGAACCTTCAGGGCCCCGGTGCAAGAAATGATGAAGGGCCCCCCCTGACCCCTGGCCAGGGCCCTTCCCTCTTCCCACTGATCCTGGGGCCCTTTACTCCCATTGCAGGTCCCTTTATTACAGCCCTTTCACAAGTTCTGCAGTGGGTCCCCTTTCTACCATCTTTGGGCCTCCCCATGGTGGTAAAATGCCAGGGCCCGGTCACAACTGCAACCTTTGCAATCCCGAAAGTTCCCTCACCGGTGTCAGTAGTTTTTAATTTTTATTTTATTTTATAATTATTTTTATCCCTCCTATTCGAGTGTACAAGGGGGGCACACGGCCCCCCCTGTACCATGGGGCCCGGTTGCAATTGCAACCCCTGCAACCCCTATCGTTACGCCCCTGCATGAAATATGAACAAAGTATATTCCTCTATAGCAGGGTTTCTCAACCAGGTCCTGTGGAACTCTAGGGTTCCTCCAGAGGTCGCTAGGGGTTCCTTGAGCACTGGTCAATTTCTACCTCTCAGATAAATTCCCAATGACACCATTGACCTTTTTAGCTATCTGTAAGGGGTAATTCTTCCCAATGACCACAAGTGTTAGCAACTTTCTTCCCATTGACCATCACACTAATATATCATGAGTTGTAGATTTTTAATTTTTAGCAGGGGTTCCCTGAGACCGGAGAATTATTTCAAGGGTTCCTCGGTGTTGAAACGGTTGAGAATGGCTGCTCTATAGTGTGTCTCAATTCTGAGCACTAAGTGTCATTTCTGTCTGCTGCATAGTTCCTCTGCTATCTGCATGAGCCTCTTCTGACAAGTTTTCCTGACATCAAGACATAAAAAGGTGACAGGGGAGGGAGCTCCAGCACACGGCCTGTGATTGACAGCCTCAGTTCTGTTCCTGTGTGTACAAAGAGGGGTTTTGGGACTTTGAATGAGATGCATTGGGTAGTTAGGTCTGAGCTTAGATTAGCGGCGGCCGCCGTTCTAGCTCAGGCTCCTCCCCTTCACGTCACGCCAGCATGATGCTGGGCGGAACCTGTGGCTTATGCTGTGAGCATATAACACCTTCACCAGTCAGTAGCAAGTCCCTTTGCGAGCACATCCTGTGCACCTTGACTTCATGACCTGGACCCTGGTTTTATGCAGCACTACTAGGTAATACACTCTGTGCAGTTTTCCTCACTTGCCCTCACCAATGCTGAACACATGCCTGGTCACATGCTTTGGAGATGATTGTCCATTCATATTCTTTCCATGTCATTCATTCACGGATCATGGGCCCCCATCACTTTTGTAGTACACTTGTATTGAACACTCTCTGTCATTTATAATACAATTTAACCAAAGTGGCTCTGTAACGCGGATCGCCGTCATATGTGTCCGGGGAGGGCCAGGGAGCGGGTGCGGCGGAGTCGATCTCCGCCGGCCACCCGCGATGCCCCCCCCGGAGTGAAAGAACGGAGGTCCGTGTAAGTAAACATGGACCTCCGCTCTGTGTGAGGGGGAAGGGCTGTGATCACAGCCTTCCTCTACACGGAAGGTGTGATCGCTTCCCTTCCCCAGCTAGGGCAGTCCCCCCACAGTTAGAACACGCCCAGGGAACACAGTTAACCCTTAGAGCGCCCCCTGCAGGTTAACCCCTTCACTGCCAATGGCATTTACACAGTAATCAGTGCATTTTTGTAGCACTGATCGCTGTATCAATGCCAATGGTCCCAAAAAAAGTGTCAAAATGTTCCGACATGTCCGCCCCAATATCGCAGTACCGCTAAAAATCGCAGATCGCCGCCATTACTAGTAAAAAATAAAAAAAAAATAAAAACTCCAGAAATTAATTCTCATCATCCATAAACGCGATCACTTTTGCGCAAACCAATCAATAAACGCTGATTGCGATTTTTTTTATCGCAAATATGAGGAAGAATATAAATCAGCCAAAAACTGTGAAAAAAATGTTTTTTTATTTTTTTTTTTTTGTATTTTAGCAAAAAGTAAGAAATTTGGGTTTTTTTGCAAAATTGTCGCTCTTCTTTTGTTTATAGCGGCGATCAGAAATGACGCAGAGGTGATCAAATACCACCAAAAGAAAGCTCTGTTTGTGGGAAAAAAAGGACGCAAATTTCGTTTGGGTGCAACGTCGCACGACCGTGCAATTGTCAGTTAAAGCGACGCAGCGCCGAATCGCAAAAAGGGCTCCGGTCCTAAAGCTGGAAATCCTTTCGGGGCAGAAGTGGTTAAATACATTTTTATATTCACAGAATGGAACCCTTACCTATCATGCTTGGACACCTATCCCTTTTTATTGAGAATTCCATATGTGCTCCCCACCTCTCCACAGGCCCCACCACAGCTCCCGGAACAGACTCTTTATATGGCCCATGGCAGCTAGTTTTGCAGGCCTTGCACATGTGAGTTTTTGCAAGGGATGGGTATTGTACCCCCTCCTCGATCCAATATTTTTCTTTGGGTTTAGGAATAGATCACATTGATATCTTTATATCTTTTTGTAGAACAAATGATGCATCTGCCCCTGAAGATTGGCAATAGTCCATGAAACGCGTCGGAAATACAAAGATGCACCAGATTCATTCAGATGGCTTTATATGCCTGGGTTTTTTGTACACCTGGCTTCTACAGTGATCTCATTGATGCAAGACATCCCCTTTTTACTCATATTATATGATGTTACTGTTCATATTTTTATACATGGTTTGCAACAATATGATGTGTCTACAATATCTGTATGTATTCTTTGCTGTATGTTTTACGGTATGGCACTCAATATCCAAGACAATAAATATACTTTTTTTACCATAACCATTCTGATTGCCAATACTATACAAACCTCATTTAAAGTCCCAACCTTTCTTCTCTATCTGTTCCTGTGTGCTGTGTGAAGGGGTGTGTGTCTCTTGCCTCCAATCAGATCTCTTCTCACTGAGCTCTGCAGACTGTAACATCTTGTTTGTTGTTGGTCCCTTTACTGGTAATACCTGTTTGTACACTGGATGTATATAGTTGGCAACATTGTCAAAAAAATTATAGGGACACTTTTTTGTCTGTAAGCAGAGCCTTATTATAATTAGGGGGTGGGGCATTCATGTGCCGTAGTGGCGAAAGAAAAATGTGGTGCGTTATGCGTGCCGCAGTGAAAATATGGGCATGGTTTAAACTAAATAGTGGGTGTGAATTAAAGGGGCGTGGCTCAGAAGGGTGTGGTTTGAGTCTGAGATGAACGATGGATGGAGGGAGAAAGAAAGAAATACGGAGGGAAGGAGAGAGAAGGAAAGAAAGAGGGATGAAGGGACAGCAGGCCCAGATACTACACCATAACAGCAATATGTGTATTCCAGAAAGTTTAACAATCAGCACATAAAGATACTCCAAAAATCTGGTGTTAGCGCTTCAATCATCCCGGCACCATGGTTGTTATGGTATCAGGATGATTGAAGTGCATTGTTTCTATTATTACATTGTAATATAAAATTAAATCATTCAACTCATAATGCAGAATCAGTGGGAGTCTTGAGTGTGTCACTTTCCATGTCGTCTGCCACCAGATGCCATCAGGTTTCCCCAGCAGAGTCCCTCCTTACATAAGGCATTCCCAGCAGAGTCCCTCCTTACATCAGGCATTCCCAGCAGAGTCCCTCCTAATATCAGGTGTCCCCAGTAGAGTCCCTCCTTACATCAGGTGTCGCCAGTAGAGTCTTTCCTTACATCAGTGTCCCCAGGAGAGTCCCTCCTTACATCAGGCATTCCCAACAGAGTATCTCCTTACATCAGGTGTCCCCAGTGGAGTCCCTCCTTACATCAGGTGTCCCCAGCGGAGTCCCTCCTTACATCATGTGTCCCTATTGGAGTCCCTTCTTACATCAGGTGTCCCCAGTGGAGTCCCTCCTTACATCAGGTGTCCCCAGTGGAGTCCCTCCTTACATCAGGTGTCCCCAGCGGAGTCCCTCCGTACATTAGGTGTCCCCATTGCAGTCCTTTCTTACATCAGGTGTCCCCAGTGGCGTCCCTTCTTACATCAGCTGTCCTCCTTACATCAGGTGTCCCCAGTGGAGTCCCTCTGTACATCAGGTGTCCCCAGCAGAGTCCCTCTTTACACCAGGTGTCCCCAGCTTAGTCCCTCCTCACATCAGGGGCCCCCAGCGCAGATCCTCCTTACATCAGGTGTCCCCAGCGGAGTCCCTCCTTACATCAGGAGGGACTCTGGCTAGGGAAGACACTATCACCCTTCTTCACCTGGGTGCGGGCTGCTCCCCGGTAGCGACACCACTGTGATTTGGTGTCCCCGCCATACAGAAGACCAGCTCATGGAGGCCGAAGGGAAGAACCAAGAGGTGAAGCCTGGGTTCTGCCTCTTCTTTCTTCCTCACGATAGCTGGTCATCTGTAAAATGGCAGCCGGCAGAGACAATTCACCAGTGCCAGCTGCGGACCTGCAGGACTGCTGTGGGATGTTCCAGCTGCTGGGAGAGGAAGATGGCCTGCTCGGAACATCCCACAGTGGTCCTGCAGGTCAAATCAAGGAGGAACCTACATCCACATACTCTGCACCAGATAGCCCTTTGTTCTTTATATATCTTGTGTTTTTTATCCACTGTTATTAAAGCTTTTACCAGGTTACTACACTTAGCTGGCGCTTCCTTCCCTTTGTTCCTTGCTCTCATTGAATTACATAGAGCCTGTCACACCTCTGAGGATACCAGGTGGTTCTATACGGATCAGAGACTGTTTTTGGACTATTCCAAAGCTCCATCATTGGTTTTATAGTCATTATTGCTGACTGGACTATACAATCTCTCTCTCTATCATCTCCCTTCACCGTCCACACAAACAACAGTCCATTCACACTGGCTCCAATAAACAGTCTAGGTGATGTCTGTTTAAAGTTTATTGCTCAAAGGACTTCAACAAGGGACTTCACCGTGGTAGACAGTAATAAGAGGGCAGTTTTTTTTTTTCAAAATGTTTTTTATTGAAAAGTTTACAAAACACATATAAAAGAAAAAAAAGTATACATAGAATATCCAGAGGACTACCACCCGTCTAATGTCAGAGATCACATAGACATATAGGAAACAGAGTATCGTAAACAAATATATCTCAGGTTATAATCAGCAAATTGCCATTTGAACAGTTGTGGTAACTCACGGCTTGTCCTAGAAACATAAGACAGAATAAAGCAATATAGAAAGATATTGATTCGAATTAAGGGTGATTTGGAGATTATCCCTAAACCCAGCGCTCTATTAATTGTTTTTAGGTGTGTTACTGGTTTCTACCTTTTTTCCGGCTGCTGCTGTGTTAGTTGCGGTTCTCAATTTACTATCGTGTCTCGTATCCTTTGATTGTGTCGTCGTCGGCCTTTTTTCCATCTTTGGTCATTGTGTGGATTTTTGTTAATTATCTCGCGACCCAAATCCCTATTAGAGGTTTAGTGGGAATTAAGCTTAGTTATAGAAAGATATAACGAAATAAGACAGAATACAAAGATCCTGTTCGGCACTCAATGGTGTTGACAAGTTTACCGTTAAACGACTAATATTGGACTCTATATAAACAAATGCTATGAGACAAAGGATATACAGATACACTAGAGACTGTAATCTGCCCACCATCAGGAGACCTATAAGATACATATGAAAAAAAAGAAAATATACACAAAACATTTGAAAAGT
>BLSH010481670.1:536810-549051 GCA_018402905.1 Glandirana rugosa
AGGTCCGAGGGCTAAAAAAAAAATTAAAAGTCAGCAGCTACACATACAGTAGCTGCTGACTTTTAATATTAGGACACTTACCTGTCCTGGAGTCCAGCGATGTCGGCACCCGCCGCCGATCTTCGGATCGGGGGATGGGTGCAGCCGCCTCCATCGCGGGTAAGGGAACCCGGACGTGTAAGCAGTACAGCTTCACGCCGGGCACCTTACTGCGCATGCGTGAGCTCTGCCGCGCTCTGCTACTGGCCAGGCGGCCAGAAGCAGAGCGAGCAGGGAGGAGGGAGCCGGGCTGCTGACGTCAGCGGCCGCGTCCGCCGGCCAGAGCTCCCGGAAGTGTGGAAAAGGACACCTGTCTAAAGACAGTGTCCTCTTCCCCCTCCCCCCGAAAGGTGCCAAATGTGACACCTGAGGGGGGGAGGAATCCAACCAGCGGAAGTTCCACTTTAGGGTGGAACTCCACTTTAACTAAAATGCTGTGCTATAAAATGTGACCTTCTTTTCTTTGGCCACTAGAGAAAGTCAGCTCCACATAACAACACTGCACTCTGTCTCTGAAATGCAGTCATAGATATGCATTTGCTCTCTGCTACACTTGCTTACCTTACCCCTACTTCTGCCTGCAGCACCTTGGAGAGGGGGTTCACATTTTGCCCTAAGATGGGTTTTATAGCTGAACGCCGACTTTCTGTCACTTTAAAATAGTTAGTTTGGACCAACGTATAAACTATATGTTGCATCAGCTACAAACAGTATACACCGCTGTGTTGAGGCAGCAGGATGGACACTTCCCATCCCGTCCCTGGAGCAAAATCAATTTGAGCTGAGTGCTACTCAGCCATTTAACAGGAAGCTTTGTATTTATTGAGTACAAGGCTTCCTCTGATTGGCAGAGAGGCGGGTGGATGACTTCAAAATATCCACCTCAGCCAAGCAGAGGAAGCCATGTACTCATTCATAAAATACAAGGCTTCCTGTGAACGGATGAGCAGCGATTAGCCCGACTCCATTTTGCTTGTTCCCATACTGCTGCCAGAACACAGTGCTGTTTACAGTATCTAGCTGATGCTACATATAGTTTATTCGCTTGCCAACCACATACTGTATATATACGACGGCAAGGTGTTTCTCCTGTGCAGGATCACGTACCTGTATGTGATCTTGCACTTCTGGGTTATAGGTGCTCACGCGCCGTTACCAGCCGATCATCGGGACAGAAGCAGAACAGCGGTCTGCCTATGTAAACAAGGCAGACCGTCATTCTGTCAGTAGGGAAGGTAGTGATCCTGTTTTTCTGCAAAGCAGGAACACAGCTCTCTGCCTTCCCATAGTACAGGCACCTCACCCACAGTGAGTAAGCACGTTTTAGGCACACATTTAACCCTTTGATCGCCCCTGATGTTTAACCAGTGTCATTAGTACAGTGACAGTGCATATTTTTAGCACTGATCACTGTATTAGTATCACTGCACTGCAGTCAGATCTACCAGATCTTCACCCAGGATCTGTGATCGGATACTGTGTGGTGGATCTCTCCCTGTGTCCCCGGATGGAAGTCACGTGTCTAATGACACAATGGATCTCTCGCTCCACTCTGACTTCTGATTTCGCTGATGACAGCTCCTGGAAATGGCATCAAACGTGACGTTTCCAGGAGCTGTCATCAGCGAAATCAGAAGTCCGACATGTGTCTTCCATCCGGGGACTCGGGGAGAGATCCGCCATATATCCGATCACAGATCCTGGGTGAAGATCTTTTACCGGTGATCACTGACTGATGGTTTTCCTCTCTGTTGCATCCCCACAGCCACTTCCTTATTGCTTCTGACTCGTCTAACAGCTCCGAACGTTCCTTTCCTCCAAATACGTGATTTCGAGACGAAAGCCAACAAGGAGGAAGGAGAGCACTGAGGTCAAGTTGGGACCCGCTACACAGTGGCGCACAAGTGCTGTACCCCAGGAAGGGGTGAAAATTTCTGGGGTGCACATCCATAAGGGCACATAAGGAGCACAGAGGCACTAAGGATCGCCTGTAATTAAACGGCATGCAATAGCGCTGTACCTCCTTGTGGGGTGAATTACTCTGGTGAGTTCATTACCATTGGGGGGCGGCAGCAAATATCCAGGTACTGAATAGCACAAGTCACTTTCTCATTGATCACTTTTCATATGGACTCTAAAATGAATGAAACGTATTTCTGCATTATGAAACAGGGGGAAGGATGGCCAGAGCTAACCCCTTACAAGGCAAGGTTTTTGGACTTTTATGGTACCGTATGAATTCATAAACAATGAAAGTTTCTAAAATCAATACATCTTTATTAATGCTCCTTTAGGAGAAATAGCACAGCAATATACATTAAAACAGAACAAAAGGTGCTCTTAAACATTTCACACAGTGATAAATATACAAAACTGTATCGATACTTATACAGATCCCTGCAGACCCAACATGTTTCGCAGATTTGATGGAATGTTACCGCTTCCTCAGGAGTCTTTTGCAGGGGGATGCATGAATACTGTATAATTACATTCTACGTGGGTACTATAATAATAACAGAAAGTTTATATTAGACATTATTCATGGCCAACAATGCAATATGTAACAATACAGCTTATAGATAGATGCTTTCTATAATTAATTCAATGGAGAGGCCATTTTACCCGCACAGTGATAATTGATAAGCGCATTTTTGGGATGGCCTTTCCCTAGTGACAAATTCATTATACAAAGCATCTATCTATAGGCTGTATTGTTACATATTGCATAGGCATACATGCGCCCGGCGTCCTGAAAGGGGCCGGCGTATGCATAGGGAGGGCGGTGGCATGGATGGGGGGGTGGCGTCCCTGTGCCCATAATGGATGGGCCGTCCCTGCTAGGCAGGCTATATTTGCATCAATAGGAATGCTCTAGGTAGCGCCAACATGTGATGTTGAGCCTTAATGATTGAAGTGAAACCCAATGAATGAAAGGGGCAGGCCAGTGAAAGTAAGGCCTAGGGTGGAAAGAGCTGGATGATAATGGATGTCCTTCATCTATGAAATGAGATGGGTTTTTCAGATTTTCTACAGCTTCTGATGCACACTAGAGTGCATTCTAAGCTTTAAGTTTTGCCCAATCAGGGCACAGTGAATAGCTGGTTGTTAGGGGGTGGGCTGGGAAGTCTGGGAACAATGGATGAGTCGTCAGCTGAATGAAAAAAAAAAAAAACATTGCCAGCAATAGAAAAAAATGAAGAAAAAAAGAAAATTTTTTTTTTTAAAGTGGCATGGGCCCCCCCAAAATCCATACCAGACCCTTATCTGAGCATGCAGCCTGGCACGACAGGAAAAGGGGGGAGCGAGCGCCCCCCCCCCTTCTGAGCCATACCAGGCCACATGCCTTCAACATGGGGGGGGTGCTCTGGGGCAAGGAACAAGGGCCTCTTCATGACAATCCTCAGCAGTGGTTATGAGTGTCCGTGGGCAGGGGGCTTATTGGAATCCAGAAGCCCCCTTTAACAAGGGTGAAATATCCCGCCCACCCCATGTGAATGAGTATGGCACTATATTTAAATTAATTTTTATTGTTTCACCCCTCCCTGTGTGGGCCCCCCTCCTCTCAGCACTGGAGTTTTATTCCTAACTTTGGCTCCATGCACACTGGCTTAAAAAAAAAATCACTGCTTCTACAGGAGTTTAGTGTTTTGCCTGTAGAAGCAGCTCAATGTTATCCTATGTGTCCATACACATTAGGACGATTACAGGCATATTTTAAGCTTAACGTTTAAGTAACAGAAAAAAAAAACCTTCTGATTCTCATAAACTCCTCTAAACTTTGTACAAAAAACGTTCTATATGAGCGTTTTTTTCTGCCACGTGAACTGGAGTTTTTTTTAAGCCCAGTGTGCATGGAGCTTTACTTTTTTTCTCTCCCTCGTATCCCGGAGTCTGGATATTTTTTTTCATTGCATTTATATTTATTAACTCAGTTTTATCTTTTAGATTTAGCAGGAATTCTGTGAGTTATGTTTTATTTGTGCCTGCTAATAGTTTTACTGTATTTTTAGTGAAATATAGCTTTAATACTTTCTTGGGGGGGCCCTGTCAAATAGTCTGTATGGGGCCCGCAATTTTTATCAGCAGCCCTGACAGGGAATATCTCCTAAACTATTCAAGTTTAGGAGATATTCCCGGGACCGACAGGTAAGCCTTATTATAGGCTAAAATATGTATAAAATCCCGCGCCCACTTTAAAAACAAGTACAAAGAAGAAAAATACAGTATATGATAATCAATAAATAGGTAATCTATATAAGGCAGCACGCATAAAACAACTGATCCTGGTTGTCACAAAGTCTATGGGATAAGAATGCAGCGCCTATGTTATGAACCGTGATCACAAAAAATGAAACACAAATGTCCGTTTGTCAGTGTAAACAGGCAAATTCTTCTTATCAAATAAAAGACAGTAATTCACGAAATGAATATGACCACTGGAATCCACGATCAATTAAGGGATAGATGTATGCTTACCGGATTACGGTAGTATATGCGCGATGGGTCAAAACCAGGTCTAGCGATTCATCATCCTAGGCGACCATAGCAGGAAAAAGAGGAAGTAGCCAATCATAATGGGGAGATTCCGTCCTTCACGGCTTCACCGACGAGGGTTCACCAATCTCACAACCGATCGTATCCAAATGGAGATCCGGATCAGACTGCCAAGGGAAAGGGGTGCGAAGTGGAATATGCCTCCAAATCTTTATATCTTGGTCTCAAGGGCTCGTCCAATGGACACCCGACCGTCCAATGGACAGCCTCGTCAAGGCTCCCTGTATACTGCAGACCTAACTCTGTATAAGAGTCTTATACAGAGTTAGGTTTGCAGTATACAGGGAGCCATGACGAGGCCTGCAGCTTACGCATACACTTGCAAATGTGTGTAACCAATCCCCTGCCTTTTAAACGCTACTGTTAGACAGGTGAATTCGTTAGGTGACAGACTGGTCGGGTGTCCATTGGACGAGCCCTTGAGACCAAGATATAAAGATTTGGAGGCATATTCCACTTCGCACCCCTTTCCCTTGGGAGTCTGATCCGGATCTCCATTTGGATACGATCGGTTGTGAGATTGGTGAACCCTCGTCGGTGAAGCCGTGAAGGACGGAATCTCCCCATTGTGATTGGCTACTTCCTCTTTTTCCTGCTATGGTCGCCTAGGATGATGAATCGCTAGACCTGGTTTTGACCCATCGCGCATATACTACCGTAATCCGGTAAGCATACATCTATCCCTTAATTGATCGTGGATTCCAGTGGTCATATTCATTTCGTGAAATACTGTTTTTTATTTGATAAGAAGAATTTGCCTGTTTACACTGACAAACGGACATTTGTGTTTCATTTTTTGTGATCACGGTTCATAACATAGGCGCTGCATTCTTATCCCAAAGCCTTATTATAGGCTTACCTGTAGCTTAAAGTGGTTGTCAAGAGTTGACAACCACTTTAACCACTTCAGCCCCGGAAGGATTTCCCCATTTAGTACCAGAGCACTTTTTGCGATTTGGCACTGCGTCGCTTTAATTGACAATTGTGCAGTCGTGCGACATTGTACCCAAAGAAAGTTTGCGTCCTTTTTTTCCCACAAATAGAGCTTTCTTTTGGTGGTATTTGATCACCACTGCGTCATTTCTGATCGCTGCTATAAACAAAATAAGAGCGGCAATTTAGCAAAAAAAAAAAAAAAATGTACTTTTTGTTATAATACAGGTCCAAAAAATATATAAAAAAAACTATTTATTTCATCAGCTTTGGCCGATTTATATTCTTCCTCATATATTTGGTAAAAAAAAAAGTCGCAATCAACGTTTATTGATTGGTTTGCTCAAAAGTTGCCACGTTTACAAATGATGACAAGTAATTTATGGAGTTTTTATTTATTTATTTTTTACTAGTAATGGCGGCCATCTGCGATTTTTAGCGGGACTTCGATATTGCATCGGACATGTCGGACCATTTCGACACTTTTTTAGGACCATTGGCATTTATACAGCGATCAGTGCTAAGAAAATGCACTGATTACTGTGTGAATGTCACTGGCAGGGAAGGGGTTAACCTGCAGGGGGGCGCTCCGAGAGTTAACTGTGTTCCCTGTGTGTGTTACTAACTGCATGGGGGCTAGTCTGAGTGGGGGAGGAGAGTGATCTCGGCTCCCATATACTGCGATCACATTCCTTCCCCCTGTCAAAACGGAGATCCGCGTGTTCTGTCCGCGTTCCTCCGTTCTGTCATTGCGGGGATGCAATTGCGACTAGCCGATGGACATCGAGTCCTCCCTACTCGCTCCTTGGCCCCTGCTCATGATCTGCGATCTTGCAGCCACCGCCGAGGCGGTTTGGGATATCGCATCACTTTGCCACCGTCATGCGACGGTGGGCGGTCAGCAAGTGGTTAATACTACACTTAGTTTGGCGCCCTCTGGTGTTCCTTTGATGCACACTGTTAGACGTTTACAGCATGCAATTAAATCAGAGTAAGAAACTTCAATACAGGAGCGGAACCTTTACACCTGTGCAAGACTGAAGGTCTTAACATTTTTAGCTAAACAACGTTTTTAATTATAGTCAGACGCATTAATGTTTATAAAGCATCAATTGTCTTCAAAAATAATACAGGTTCACGTGGATTTTTGAGAACACCATTTTATCTCGAACATCATTACCATCGTGTCCTACGTAAGTATTTTAAAGAGTGGTTTGATGATTCTATAATAGGTATGCTGGAAATCAAGGACAGGGGCAGACGTTATGTGGTTTTCATTCAAACATATCCTGTTGTCATCAATATGATTTGTAAACCTTGGATGGAAGGACACATGGTGCCAAGGACACAGAAAAAATCTTGTCATGTGCAGCTGAACAATAGGATTCTGTGCATTAGCAATTCATGAATATACAAAAGATGTTGACAGAATACGACAAACAAGTTAACAACTAAAACACATCTATCACGTTTCTTTAAAATATATATATTTAAAAAAAACTCGAAAATGAATCATGTTGCTATACAGTGCTGTGCAAAAGTCTTAGGCAGGTGTGAAAAAATGCTGTAAATGAAGAAAGCTTTCAGAAATAAAAGTGTTAATAGTTTATTTTTAACAATTAACAAAATGGAAAGTAAATGAACCGAAGAGAAATCCAAATCAAATCAGTATTTAGTGCGATCAATGGATGTTTGGGGCAGTTGCCCTGAGGCAGAATAAATTTGGGGCCAATCACACGCCTCCCTGATTGTATGTCCTTATGGAGAAGTATCTGCCTGTGTTTCTCAGCATTGAGGACACCATTGATTCTCATCAAATCCTCAACTCCATTTGCACACTTATTTCACTCTATTTAACGACTTGCCGTTCGCCCACCGTCAAATGATGGAGAGGCGGCGCGGCTCTCGTTCTGGGACGACGTCATATGACATTGTATCTGAAAGCGCGCTCCCACGCGCCCTAGGGGGTGCGCAACGTGCCGATCGATCGTGGCCGTGCCGTGTTGCCAGGACACGGCGCAACCCCAATCTGTGTAAAGAGCTGCGGCCGCAGCTCTTTAACCATGTGATCGGTTGTGACCAATCACATGTAAACACGGAAGTGCCGGTAATCGACGCTCCTCGCCTCACACTTACAGAGTGTGTGGCGAGGAGAGCCAATCAGCAGCATCTCCTCTCAGGGGACATCTAGGGATGTAATCTGGGCACTGATCATCAGTGCCCTGATTAACAATAGCGCCACCAGTGCCAGCAACCAGTGCCCACTCCAGTGCCAGCAATTATTGCCGACAAGTGCCCACCAGGACCAGCAATCAGTACCCACAAGTGCCACCAATCTGTGCCCATTAGTGATGCCAGGCAGTGTTGGCTATTAGTGCCGCCTATCAGTGCTGCTCATCAATGCCCATCAGTGCCACCCATCAATGCCCATCAGTGCCGTCTATCTGTGCTGCCTATCTGTGCCCACCAGTGCCACCTTTCAGTGCCCATCAGTGCCACCTATTAGTGCCCACCAGTGACACCCATCAGTGCCTGCCAGTGCCACCCATCAGTGCCCACCTATACCACCTATCAGTGCCACCCATTTGTGCCACCTATCAGTACCCATAAGTGTGGCATATTAGTGCGTCCACATCAGTGCCACCTCATCAGTGCCCATAAGTGCCACCTCAATCAGTGCCCGTCAGTGTAGCCTATCAGTGCCGTCTCATCAGCACACATCAGTGAAGGAGAAAAATTACTTATTTACAAAATTTACTGACAAATACTAAGAAAAACTTTTTTTTTCAAAATGTTCAGTCTTTTTTTCTTTTTTAGCAAAAAATAAAAAACCCAGCAGTGATGAAATAACACCAAAAGAAAGCTCTACTTGTTTGAAGAAAATTGTCATTCAAAGTGTGACAGTGCTGAAAGCTGAAAAATGGCCTGGGCAGGAAGGGGGTGAAAGTGCCCAGTATTGAGGGGGTTAAAATGGTACAAAGCTCGGCTACTAGTTCAGCTTACAGAATGTGGCAAGAATGTGGGAATCTCTGGCAATTTCAACAGCTATCTTCTGTACTTGCAGAAAATGTTCTTATTCTGAAAATTAAAACAAATGCAACCGGCACATTTAAGGACTGGTATGATGCAAATTTTGCTCTTGAATTTAAAGTGATATTAAAGGCTTCCTTTTCTTTCTTTTTTTTTTAATAACAAACATGTTATACTTACCTGCTCTGTGTAGTGGTTTTGCACAGCCCCGATCCTCCTCTTCTTGGGTCCCTTGCTGGCATTCTTGGCCCCTCCCTCCTGCTGAGTGCCCCCACAGCAAGCAGATTGCAATGGGGCCCCCAGGCCGACTCGTTCCCAAGCCATGGCTCTGTGTATACATAAAATATTTACAGGTATTTACAAATTCAGTAGAGGGTAGCAATTCCCTATGTTGTATATCTGCCCTGTGAGATCACCTAAGGCACTGCTGCCCCTTATTGCTAGTCTCAACAGAATTGAAGTGATATTTGGAATACTCAATATGCAGTGCTGCTCAGTGTTCTCCTGAGGGATTGCTATAAAGAAATCTGTACATGAGGACCTGCAGTGCAAACATCTGCCTTCTTCTGTTTCATTCAACCTGTGATCTGTTTTACCATTTATTAAAAGTTATCAGATCACCAGTCAGTAGAGGACCAGTCCTAACACAAGGAAGCAAAGCCCTGCTCCTCTGTCAATATGGCCACCTCCATACAGTGTGGAACTCAGTGGCGCAGTGTGGGTGAGTCCAAAGGGTCGTTTTCCCAGGGTGCAAAATTCTTAGGGTTGAAAAATCATATCTCCCAATCATCCTGGATTCCACAGGACAGTCCCAGGATTTCAACAGTATTCCCAGTGTTCCGTGGATCTGGGCTGAGTCCTGTAGCCCAGTGCCGGAACAATTTTGAGCACCAGTTCCACAAATTCACCTGGCAGGGGAGCGTTGGAGTCAGGCACCCAAGGCACCTGGCCCAAATCTCCTGCGCAGTGCCTCAGGTCTTCCTTTGCAGCAGCCAACATTTCTACCTGCCAGCTGCCTGTATTTAACCACACTGATTTGAGTCTGTTTCAGGGTTTTTGGGAGGGAAAATTGCATTGGTGGCAATATGAGTTGGAAGGAAGGGGGGGCAGTTAACAAAGGTTTACTCTGGGTGTATTTATGCATGGGAGGGATGATAAGGGCGTTGGTAAGAGGGGTTTGTGCTGCGGGCAAGTTAGGAGGGAAGAGGATTGTTGGAGAGGGTGGAATGGTTGAAGGGGGAGTATTTGTGCTAGAAGGGGGATTGGAGGTGGTAAACTCTGTGCTAGAAGTAGGGATTAGAGGGGAGAGATTTGTGCTAGAAGGGGGGACTGGAGGGTGGAAGACTTGTGCTAGAAGGGGAGAAGGTTTTGTGCTGGGAGGAGGGATCTTTGTTAGAAGGTGTGTTGCTACGGCTATTAATGACTTTAAAAAATAATACAGAGTTAGATTTTTAGACCATGTGCTTTCAGGCTTCCCCCTTTCCCTCTCCGTTGATATGTAAATAGACCAGTTAGACGGCTAGAGAGGAAGATCTCTGAAGGAAGTTTGTATAAACAGGAAGTAGGTGGGAGGGGCTTGGGGCCTTTTGAAAAGCACATGTGTTTGGACAAGGAGTTGTGCTAGAGAAGACGGAGGAGCAACACGTGGCCGCTAGAAGCTGGAGAACTTTGGAGCCATTTTGAGTTGGACCAAACAAGGAATCGAGAAGGACGTTACATCTTAAACCCCAAGTTGAGTAACAGTTCAGTTTACCTAATGCGTACATATTGTACATGCTTATATTTTGCTAGAAAGGATGGCATTGTACATGTTGTAGACATCTTTTGAAAGCTATGAGTTGTGTTATATTGTGTACCCTACAGTTGTATGTGCAGATTTTCTGTTTAGTAAAGCATTGATACACTACAGAAGTCTAAGCTTCCTTGGTTTTACCACAAGTAACTTTGCTAGATAACCGCAAGCAAAACAATTGGGGACTAGTGCGGGATCTCTGCTAAAGTTTCAACTGAAGCAGACCTGTTTTCTGTGGTGTGTTTTGTAGCTTGTGTGGAAAAAAATGCTGTGTACACTGTTTAGGAAGAGTAAGGCTGCACAGGTTTCTGGTGTCCAGGAGGACTTGAAGGGGTGCACCCTTCCTACCTGGGCCAGAGACAGTCAGTGGATGTCTGTTGCAGAGGAGTTGGCTAGATATGCTTCTTCTTTGTACAGATCTTGGGGGGATGGTGTCTCAGAGAGGGAGGGCACATAAATATTCTGAGGATTGGCAGCAGAGTGGAGAGTTCCAGGGTCCAGCCTTCTGGAGGAGACCCCAGTTCTGAGGGCTCTGCCCTTGGTGGGGGGGGGGCTACCGAAGAGAGCCTGGATCAGAGACAGAGCATGGGTGTGCGGCGGAGGTCCAACCATTCTGGGACCGAGTGAGCACTTGAACCTGCTTTACAGAGGAGGAGTGACTGTTGGGTGATTTGTCTCAAGAGCAGTGCAGCCAGTGGTTGTGCAAAACAGCCAGGAGAGAGTACAGTGCAGCTGGAGGTTGTGCAATACAGCCAGGAGAGAGTACGGTGCAGCTGGAGGTTGTGCAATACAGCCAGGAGAGAGTACGGTGCAGCTGGAGGTTGTGCAATACAGCCAGCACTTTTTATATAGAGCAGCTAGAAGCCTAGCAGTCCTTGCGTTCTACGGTTCTACAGTTTCAGGCTATACCATGCTCCCCATCTTTATCCAAGTTCCTGTTCCCAGTAAAAACCCAAAAAGAAACCCCTAAACTGATTCTTGAGCCAAAGTAGGATGCTGAAAATGCCATGTGCCTAGCTATTCATGCTATGAGTAGGGGGAAATAGGCCCAAATAACCAGCGGCTCCTGTGGGGTAGCACTAAGGAAGAAAGGTTTCTGGTCCTCCATGCAGAGTAAGAGGCTTACAAAAGAGAGAGAACCGATACTGTCACCTATTTTTTGCCTAAACACATAGGTAAGTGAAATTTGGTTAAAATATCCTCATAACAGATTAAGACTAACTTGGAAAAAGCTTTCAGCTGGAATATACTGAATGTAATGCATTTTATAAAACGACCACACAAGTTTACGAATTGCCAAAAATAGCTACTGCACATCCTTGAAAACCTTTAGCTCAACCAAGTGAAGGTTTTTTGTTTTTATTTTTTTTTTTAACCTAGGAGTGCCAAAATGGGCAGTGCTTAGTAACTACCGCTCTGTGCTATCTCATGGTCATCAAATACTTTATAAGCAGAAGGATTACTAATCCCTGTTCGTCAAAACCCTTTTTTTCCATCTGTATGAATAAATAGATAAGTACTTTGTACGTGTTCTTCCTCAATCGTATGTCGCAGGTACAATTGTAATTACCATAGTGCGTACAATATGTAAAATGTTTTCTTGATGTGTCACTGATAACATTCAAAAAGTGCTGGATATCAAATAAAACTCGACCACAAGGCTGACATGAGTAAAACAGATTTTGGGGGTCATAAGCAATTTTCTAGCAAAAAATACGGATTTTAAATTGTAAGCAACAAATGTCAGAAAAAAGCTTAGGCATGAAAGAGTTAAGAGTGTATCTATAGCCATAATATTTGGGGGGTAAAGTGGAGTTAAAGTGTTACTAAACCCAGTAATATAGGTGTCTGTAACATGCAACATGATTTGGCATTGCTGGAAGATTGGTCAAA
>BLSH010481670.1:563872-636984 GCA_018402905.1 Glandirana rugosa
GCAGGTTTACAGGGGAGGATCGAGAAGGGGAAATTGTTTTTGGGAGGGGGATTTGTGCTATTAGGTATGTATGGGGGGCATTTGTGCTAGGAGGGGACATTTGGACGGGGGTAGTTGTGATAGGATGGAAGATTGGGGTAGGGGAACTTGTGCTGATAGGGGGGGGATTTGGAGTGGGGTGGGGGGGGGGGATTTGTGCTAGTAAGAGGGATTTTTTTTCTTTGGGGGTGGGTGGGGTTGTTAGAGGGCTGTTCTGGGAGCATATGCTGCAGAATGAGAGGATTTGAGCTGGGGAGGAGGGATTTCAGCAGGGGGGTGGATTTGTACTGGGAGGAGGGGCAAACTTATGCTTAGGGGGTAAGCATGCTGGTTAGTGCCCAATTGTTTTTTGGGGAGGGGGGATTTTTGCTGACACATAATGCTCACACATCACAGCTGATCGCAATATAAACTGACTTGCTGGTTATCGGCAGTACTTTCCTCACACAAAGTCACAGCGTGTGGAAAGTAGAGCCGGTAACCATCAAGTTTTACAGGGGACATGTACACATATAATCAGAGCACTGATAATGAGTGCCCTGATTATCAGTGCTGCCTATCAGTGCCGCCCATCAGTGCCACCTATTAGTGCCCATCAGAGCCGCCTATCGGTGCCCCCACGAGTGTCCATCAGTGCCGCCACCAGTGCCCATCAATGCTGCCCATCAGTGCCACCTATCAGTGCCGCCACCAGTGCCCATCAGTGCCGCCTATCAGTGCGGCCATCAGTGCCCATCAGTGCTGCCTATCAGTGCTGCCTCATCAGTGCCCATTAGTGCAGCCTTATCAGCGCACATCAGTGAGGGAGAAAATTTACTTATTTACAACATTTTATAACAGAAACTAAAAAAAAGGTTTTTTTTCAAAATTTCTGTACTTTTTTTTTCTTTTTTTTGTTTAGCAAAAAATAAAAAACCCAGTGGCGATTAAATACCACCAAAAGAAAGTTCTATTTGTGTGAAAAAAGGCTGCTCAGTCTAAAATGCCCGGACCTATTTTTTGACCCAGTCCGGACCTAGCACCAGGAGTGAGCAATTCCTACTGCCCGACGCCCCGCCAGGCAGCTTATTTAAAAAATTGGCTCCTAACTTTTTAAGCTTGCTCCTAGATTTAAAGCAACATTTTTCTAGCTGTGCCTTAATGCATTCTCTGCATGCAACCCTCCTAAATACTTACCTGAGCCTGACCTCGATATAGCAATGTGCATGAGAGCAGAGGCTCTCTTCGCTCTCCTCCCTCATTGGTTCAAACACAGCAATGGGGGGCCATTGGCTCTTGCATTTGTCAACCACAGCCAGTGAGGAGGGATCGGGTGGTGTGCCAAGCAGCGATCTGCATGTCTTATGGACACAGAGAGCCAGCTCAGGAGCGAGCACGCATGAGTGCCCCCATAGCAAGTAGCTTGCTATGGGAGTACTCCACGGGGGGAAGCGCTCCCACAAAAACGAGATTCCGCGTCAACGTACACCTATGGCGATTCGCGGGATCGAGCCACCTTGCCGCAGTAGCTGGTCGGCAAGTGGTTAAAGTGACATTTAAGAAAACTTCCAGACTCTGATAAGTCCCCTGCCTGAAGAACCACACCACCACTGGCCAGGGTGAACATGGGCTAAGTGTCTATTGGTTGGAGGGAGTATTTGTATTTTCCACTAATTCTAAAAATTGTAATTTACAATGGAAAGCCAAATCCATTTATTTTCAATGTCTGCAGCAGCAGCGAAAAAAAAAAAAAACTCTCCTCCTCTGAGACACTGTAAGGCGCTCTAATTATTTCCACCACTAGATGTCCTCAGTCTTCTAGGCTGGATGACATCCAGCATCATGCAATTGGGAAGACTAATTAGGGCCACTTCCAGGGCCCCAGTGGGTCCATTGGACCCAGGCAGCACTTTGAGAGGGGCAGCAAATTGAACCACGGCCACCTCTCCTTCTCTTCTATTTACCCAGCAAATTGATGACCAAGATTTTTTTTTTACAGCAGTTTTGTGTGTCATGATGACAACTGCCCCCGGGCCACTCTGCCTGCCCCTATACTGCCCTAGCCTGCCCCTATACTACCCTAGCCTGTCCATATACATAATGGTATGTCATATCATTTTGCATATAGACAAGGTTCTTTCGCATGTAAATCTGACTTCCTGATACATGTAATTTTAGTTTTTATTATCATTATATAAAATAATGGATGTGGGGGCCTTTTGGTGGGCATGGGTTTTTTTTCTGGGGGGGGGCAGCATTTCATTCTTGGACCCAGGCAGCACAATGTCTTTGGCCAGTTCACACCAGAATGCGGTGTGGGAAAGGCGCCTTCCGTGCACATTACCTGCACAACAATCAAAACACACAGCCTTAGCGATCTGCTGCAGATGTCAATGTAATGTTATTGGCACTGCAAAAGCGGATCGCAAATGCAGCGCATTTACAGGCACCAAATCGCATGGTACCGCACTACCATTTAATTTGGTGCGGCGTGTTTTTTAAAAGTAATGCATGCACTGCTTTCTCTGCGTGCTCGTGTGATTTCTGCCCATTCAAATGAATGGGCTGCAAAGTTGCACTGGAACGCACAGAAATCACACAAGAACGTGCAATTTCTGGAAGGCAAAGGAATCGCACATTCCTGTGTGATCCTGCTGTGAACCAGCCCTGAGGTCTTCTTGTGTTTGTAGTACATCATGGGCCTTCCCCTTTAGGGGGGTCACCATGACACCCTGCACACAGTGTAACAATGCAAAGATTGGCGCTCTCTGCATCATTGAGGCATGTCATGTGACTGGCCTGAAGAGGTCTTAATAAAAGGTAGTATAACAATAAATAAAAAAAATAAAATACAATTCACTCAAAGCTCGCAGTTAGGCTTTAAAATGTAATAATAGGTAAGGTTTACACACAAAATACAATTGCATGCCATCAGTTTAGATTTCCTGTTAGTCCTTGACAGCTCTTTACAATCAATTTAGAAGCATCCGTCAGCACAGATTCAATGTGCACAATGCTATTCATTGTGGTATTCCAGAAAGCTTTTGATTTTTATTTAACAATCACACTTTTACGGTATTACAAGGACTTTTCTTAATGGCATTCCACAGAATTTTGTTGCTTCTATTAAGCGTTTCAAGAATGTGACACACGTGAAATTAAGTTTGTACATATTGTTATATTCATAGGCTTGTGAAAGGGATCTTCAGTGCGGAGGAGAGATGTGCTGCGCGGTGAGCCTTTGGATACGAGGCCTTCGTATGTGTACTCCGCTTGGCAATGAGGGCGAAGATTGTCATCCATTAAGTCATAAAGTAAGACCTTGCTGATAATAAATGTTACTAACGTTGCAGATTTGGAAATGGAAAACTCCAAATTACAATGCTGATGTTCTCTGCACAAAATAGAATTTTGGGATGGTGCCAAACACCTGCGTTTTTAGTTCAGATTCATCGTTTTGCATTTATGGCAAACTGAATATTATGGTCAGCTTATGTAGCCTGCCACAGCAATCCACTAGGTTGTTTAACCACTTAACCACTTCAGCCCCGGAAGGATTTCCCCCTTTAGGACCAGAGCCCTTTTTGCGACTCGGCACTGCGTTGCTTTAACTGAAAATTGCGCGGTCGTGCGGCGTTGTACCCAAACAAAATTTGCGTCCTTTTTTTCCCACAAATAGAGCTTTCTTTTGGTGATATTTGATCACCGCTGCGTCATTTCTGATCACCGCTATAAACAAAAGAAGAGCGACAATTTTGCAAAAAAAACCCAAATTTCTTACTTTTTGCTAAAATACAAATCCAAAAAAAAAATACAAAAAAACATTTTTTTTTCATCGGTTTTGGCTGATTTATATTCTTCCTCATATTTGTGATAAAAAAAATTACAATCGGCGTTTATTGATTGGTTTGCGCAAAAGTGGCCGCATTTACGGATGATGAGAATTCATTTCTGGGGTTTTTATTTTTATTTTTTTTTTTACTAGTAATGGCGGCGATCTGCGATTTTTAGCGGTACTGCGATATTTCAGCGGACATGTCGGAACATTTTGACACTTTTTTGGGACTATTGGCATTTATACAGCGATCAGTGCTATAAAAATGCACTGATTACTGTGTAAATGCCATTGGCAGTGAAGGGGTTAACCTGCAGGGGGCGCTCTAAGGGTTAACAGTGTTCCCTGGGCGTGTTCTAACTGTGGGGGGACTGCCATAACAGGGGAAGGGAAGCGATCACAGCTTCCGTGTAGAGGAAGGCTGTGATCACAGCCCTTCCCCCCCTCACAGAACGGAGGTTCGTGTTTACTTACACGGGCGGGGCATCGCGGGTGGCCGGCGGAGATCGAATCCGCCGCACCCGCTCCCTTGCCCTCCCCGGACACATTGAGCGCGCGGGCGCGCCTCCGGCGGCGCGCGCTCTGGGCGCGATCTCACAGCCGCCGTCATATGATGGCGATTTGCGCAGGAGCGCCACACTGTCGCCGTCAATTGCCGATCAGCGGTCGGCAAGCGGTTAAGAACCAGAAGGATTCCCATGTTAGGACCAGAGCACTTTTTGCGATTCGGCACTGCATCGCTTTAACTGACAATTGCGCAGTTGTGTGACGTTGTACCCAAACAAAATTGACATTATTTTTTTCTCACAAATAGAGCTTTCTTTTGGTGGTATTTGATCACCTCTGCGTCATTTCTGATCACCGCTATAAACAAAAAAGTGCGACAATTTTGCAAAATTAAAACTATTTCTTACTGTTTGCTAAAATACATATCCAAAAAAAAAAGAATATATAAAAAAACAAATTTATTCATCATTTTTAGACGATTTATATTCTTCCTCATATTTTTGGTAAAAAAAATCACAATCGGTGTTTATTGATTGTATTGCGCAAAAGTTGCCACGTTTACAAACCATGAGAATTAATTTCTGGCATTTTTACAATTTTATTTTTTTTACTAGTAATGGCGGCGATCTGTGATTTTTATCGGGACTGTGATATTGGACATTTCAGACATTTTTGACACTTTTTTGGGACCAATGACATTTATACAGCGATCAGAAATTTAAATATCCACTGATTACTGTATAAATGTCATTGGCAGTGAAGGGGTTAACTGTGTTCCCTAGGCGTTTTCTAACTGTGAGGGGGCTGGGCTGCCAGGGGCACCAGAGATCTAACTGATCACAAGTACAGGGATCATCAGTAGATATCTGGCATGCTGCATGTCAGAAAGGGAAACTGCCGTGTTTACACCGGCGATTCCCTATTCTGGCACTGTCACAGGGCATCGCAAGTCGCCAGCGGACATCAAGTCCGCCCAACCCGCGGCCCTGCTCAGGGAGCATGCGGCAGGCATGAGCGTGCACTGCCGGCAGAGTGCGCTCGCCCCCTAGCCGTTGTGCACGCGAGTGACGACTATAAGCGGCGATTTGTGGGACAGAGCCACGATGTCGCCGCTTATAGTCGTACGGCAGTCGGCAAGTGCTTAAAGTGTTATTAAAGTAGAAATTTGTGTCTCCGTTGGAAGATATTCTGCTGTGGGGACAACCCAAAATGTGGAACTTTCTTTCCTTTCAATAGGACTAATAGAGAGGGTGAATCTCACGAATGGGGACACAACAAAAACATGACAGGTGTTCTAAGCCCTCTCCACTCTATCCAAAACTAAAATAAAGGTTGATTTAGTTAAACTTTTTTCCTTACATTTTATTCCTTACATTTTTATTAACTATTCCAGCAGCTGACATTGAGCCTGTCCAAAGATCACTGCTACAGGTTTCAGACTGGCTCTATTGACTTGCGGGATCCTATGGAGCCACCCTTGTTTACGTGCTTCAAGCCAAGTATCCCTATGCTGTGTTCATCAACACAGACACACAGCCCTGAAGCCTAGGTTTGACAAGCCCCATTCCTTCTCCTTCCACGTCCAAGTTAATTGACTGATTGATAGAAGCTGAAGACTGTGCTGTCTATTGTGACCAGCTCCAAATGACTTAAAATGGCCATATGTGGATAAAAATTCAGCCGGTTCTATGGATCAACCAGCCTGTTGGAAAAAAAAATTCTCAATCAGTGCCAATGGCTATAACTGGCGGTACTGATCAGTGTGTTCTGATGGCTGGGAAGTCTTCCTGCTGTCAGAAAACAAAGAATCAGCAGGAGGGAATCCCCCATCCACATTGAGTGTGTGGATGGGTGAATCAGGTCTTTTTCTTTTGTACAACTCACTGGTTAAACAAAAAAAAAAAAAATGATTAATGTATGGCCAACCTTAGTCAGTGCTTTTTCCGACAGGTGGTTCGGCTGCACTAAAAGAGTAGGACAGAGTGGCTTTGTAACGCATAAACTGTAATTGCTTGACACAAATATATATAAAAAAAATTCTTTATTGGGCAATGTTAAGTGGGTTCACCAGAATGTATTAAAGGCAAAATATGTGGGATTTTAATAATACTTTAAGCTAGCCCCTCTTTGACAGCCAAAATGTCTAGATCCAGGCAAAAATACAACATTTGGATAGCCACAGGTCTTGGAGGTGATTTTGAAGGTTAATGAGCAGCACCTTCAACAAAGGTCTCAAGCGTCTTTAGTGGTTGCAACCTGTCAGGAACCATGAATCAGACAGAGACACAAAGTGCAGTAAAATCACACCTTTTATTATAGTGGTAAAAATGGTACAGATAAGTTAACGTAGTCAAAACATAGCCAGGGTTCGGTAGCCAAGCGGATAGTCAGAACAAGCCAATAAATCAGGAAGCCAGAGATAAGCATAGTCAGAGGCAGCAGACAGGATCAGGAACCAGAAGGGACGTCAGTGAGACAAGCCTTCAACAGGAACACAGTAGAGAGTCTCCAGATATGTTTGACCAAGGCAAAGGCATAGAAGTAATGAACTAGGCAGTTTAAATAGCCAGAAGGGGCTGGCTGTAGGCTGGACTGACAAGCAGGAAATGATCACCGGGTGAGCCACTGTGGAGCGATGAGTGCTGGCAATTAACTGACAGCTGAGCAACCTGAGCACTGAGAAGGGAGGGCTGAGAGCCCAGCCCTGACACAACCATGCTTGTATTTATTGGTATAAAAAATACAGCTATTGCATTTCAGAAATCTCCCTTTTCTTCATGGGCACAAACCAAACCCGTATTACAGATTACAACATGGTTGTGAAACAAGGGTGGGTTGCCCTGGTTAAAGTAGAGTTGTAGGCCTGGGCTTTATTTTCCATTCAGGATGGATGCATCCTGAAACAACAAGGTTCTTCTATGGCAGTGGTCTCCAAACTGTGGTCCAGGGGCCGGATGAGGCTCTTTGCTTGCTTTTATCTGGCCCTTGGGGCCTTATCCCCCACTGTTGCTAACATAGTTCCTGCCACTCACACCAACAATGGGGAACTATTCATCCTACTAACACAAATGATGGTGCACTATTCATCCCTTTGACACCAATGATGGGCCACTATTCCTCCCATTGACAGCAATGAGAGGGCACTATTCCTCCCACTGATACCAACAATGGGACACTAATACTTCTCCTAATACCAATCATGGAGCATTGTTTAGTGCCACTGATGCCAGAAAATGTTCTTCTCCCAATGGCCACATCCCCCCCCCCCCCCTTACGTTTGAAGAACAGTAACTGGCCCTTTGTTTATAAAGTTTGGAGACCCCTGTTCTATGCGTTGAGCTGCTATAGCATACCTTCCCCTAAAAGTCAACACCTTATTACTGGTGTTGTGGGGCACAGGAAACAATTGGATGAGCAAACTTATGCCCACCATCATTTTAAAACAAACTTACTCCCACATTATTAAAAAAAACTTAAGGCAACCTCTCATGAGGTTTTAGTTTTCTCTCTTAATTGTGACGGACCTATGGAAATGTGGGAGGGGAAGACTTTGCAGCAAGATCCAACATGCTTCAAGTTTGGGGGCATCAACATTCATTTGTCAAGTTAACAATTAATTTGAATATCTATATATTTTATATTTTTATGTTTTTAAGGACATTATTTGGTATACTGTAAAAAACAAAACAAAAGAAAACTCTGCTCTGTTTTTATTATTAAAGGCAGACAAGTGTGCAATAATAATATTATAAATAAATAATTTACAATTACAGTATTAACCACTTGCTGACGGCTGATCGGCAAATGACGGCGACAGAGTGGCTCTGTAACGCGGATCGCTGTCATATGACGGCGGCCGCGAGACAGAGCCTAGTGAGCGCGCGCGCGCTCACTGTGTTCGGGGGGGGGCAGGGAGCGGGTGCGGCGGCTTCGATTGCCGCCGGCTACCCGCGATGCCCCCCCCGGAGTGAAGGAACGGAGGTCCGTGTAAGTAAACACGGACCTCCGTTCTGTGAAGGGGGAAGGGCTGTGATCACAGCCTTCCTGTACATGAAGGCTGTGACCACTTCCCTTCTCCTGTTAGGGCAGTCCCCCCACAGTTAGAACACGCCCAGGGAACATAGTTAACCCTTAGAGCGCCCCCTGCAGGTTAACGCCTTCACTGCCAATGACATTTACACAGTAATCAGTGCATTTTTATAGCACTGATCGCTGTATAAATGCCAATGGTCCCAAAAAAGTGTCAAAATGTTCCGACATGTCCGCCCCAATATCGCAGTACCGCTAAAAATCGCAGATCGCCGCCATTACTAGTAAAAAATAAAAACAAAAAATAAAAACCCCAAAAATGAATTCTCATCATCCGTAAACGCGACCACTTTTGCGCAAACCAATCAATAAACGCCGATTGCAATTTTTTTATCGCAAATATGAGGAAGAATATAAATTGGCCAAAAACGGTGAAAAAAATTTTTTTTTATATTTTTTTTTTTGGATTTGTATTTTAGCAAAAAGTAAGAAATTTGGGTTTTTTTTGCAAAATTGTCGCTCTTCTTTTGTTCAGAAATGACGCAGAGGTGATCAAATACCACCAAAAGAAAGCTCTATTTGTGGGAAAAAAAGGACGCAAATTTCGTTTGGGTACAACATCGCACGACCGCGCAATTGTCAGTTAAAGGGACGCAGCGCCGAATCGCAAAAAGGGCTCCGGTCCTAAAGCTGGAAATCCTTCCGGGGCTGAAGTGGTTAAACAGATATCATGGGAGGCTAAAGAATTTTGTTTTCTAATTTACACTGCATTTGATGAATAGATCATAGCTGACATAGTGATGACATAATTATGTTCAGATGGGACACAGCTTGGATTAAGAGATATCAACCACACAAAGGGATTGGTTAACTAAAACTGGAGAGTGCCAAATCTTGTGTAGCTGTGCGTGGTAGCCAATCAGCTTCTAAGTTCAGTTAGTTCAATAAAGCTTTGACAAAGAAGAAAAACTGGAAGCTGATTGGTTTCTATGCAGAGCTGCACCAGATTTTGCACTCTTCAGTGTTAGTAAATCAACCCCAAAGTGTTGGCTGCTGGCTGTCAAAGTGGGGGTGTTTATAAATGTATCCCAAGCACAAGGAATCATACTGGAGAACATTTATATACAGATTGTTGATGGGAAGGGGTTAAAAAAAAGACCCACAAACTGCCTGTCCCTAACTATTTCATGTGTTTTCTTTTCTTTAGATTCCATATTTTGGCAAAAGAATGGTTCACACATGCCCATGCCTGCCAGACCTAGCCTGTACCAAGGTGGATGATGGCAGATACCAGTGCTTGCCATACCTAAAAGGCAAAGATTATTATTATTAGAAGATTTCAAGAAAAGCTATTGTGACGGATTAATTTATGCTCACAAACACACAGCAATTTATACTTGCAGATTATATTCATGAAACATTTTTTGAAGCTAAATTCCAAAAAGCTACAACTATTAGCTCTTGTTTCCCTTGGCTTCCAATCAGAATTTCCATTTCATTATTTTCATTAACATAACCCTCAGATTGAACAACTGTCCAAAT
Organism: Glandirana rugosa; assembly: GCA_018402905.1. Lineage (NCBI taxonomy): Eukaryota > Metazoa > Chordata > Amphibia > Anura > Ranidae > Glandirana > Glandirana rugosa. The sequence continues at coordinate 573,804 of BLSH010481670.1, forward strand.
GTCACCACATCCCAATAACAAAGATACTAAACACAAAACGCTGCTGGGCTCCTGAAGAAGCTCAACTGCAAAACGCGTTGAACTGAACTTCTCTCATGATATGGTTTGTATACAAGAGTGTTAAAACATACTAAGCTAGCCCTACAACTGTGAGAGTTGATGCACAGAAGCAAAATCATACACTCTTATGAATAGGTGTTATATGTGCCAACTGGCTGGTAATTTATGTTTGTTCTACTTTTTATTTAATATTTTAATTCTTTGCATGAAATAAAAATTGTGAAGATGTTTTATCTATAATGCTGTGCTATTAAGGTGGGACAATTCCAAAATTTTGTGTTTAGTATCATTTTTTATTTGTTTGCTAGCAACATGAAAGATAGAATCTGATTTATCGCTTTAGATTTGTTTTTCATCTAGCTAATTCAGCCATAAGGCCTTCTGTCTCCGCAATTTAAAGAATAAATATCACCAGAAGTAAAAATCTTTGTTGAATCCTTCAAGGGATCCAGTGCACATAGCACTAGGTCCTGTTGAGACCCATGCAGTACTTTGTGCTGGCTGTAGTTCCAGCTCAGGCTGTAGCCCAATTTCTAGGCATTCCTATGGCGGAGTTACAGCCAACACTAAAGCCACCAACCCCCTCTTCATTCTAAGGCTTCATGTACACTAGCAGCTCCTAAACTTGAGTTTAAGAGCTTTTGGCGTTTTTTTGCCAAGCTCCTAAACTCAACTCCATAAAAGCCTATGTGTCAATGTACATATAGACTTTTAGCAGAGTTTAGGAGCTGCTACAGTTAGGGGAGCTTCAACCTCCCTCAACTTCCCTCCCATGAACGTGGAAGAATTGTGTTCAGGATAGGAACATTTTGACCGCTATCCACGGGAAAACACAAACCGCAGCAAAACCACGTTTTGCTTTTTCCGGCGGCCGGTGGTTGAAGTAGGCAGTGTGTACATGAAGCCTAACAGAAGCTGCTATCTAATCTGCAAGCCCTGTCCTCTTCTGCTCTACCCCTCTGCCATGTACTGAAAAGAATTCCTTGCACTGAAAAGTAAGACTGAGCCTAGACCTGCCCACCAGCCACCGTGATTTCTCGGGAGAGAGACTACAGTTAGTGGCTGGCAGCCAGGTCCAGGCTTCATCAACACACAACAGCTGCTACTCTAGTCTCTTACCTCAAAACAGTAGGCGAGTGGGTTTGAGCTCAGCTGTCCAAGAGAGACTAGAGTAGTAGCTGGTGTGTGTTGTGGGCTTGTGTTCTTGTGAATGATGGCACTCTTTTCTAGCTCCCATTTTACCTATCATTCAAGATAGATAACTAACTCTTGTCCTGTTAGAGAGGGAGCACGTGGTGACTGGGTTTGGGGGCCAGAAACAAGATAGAAACATGGAAAGGGAGAAATAGAGACAAAAGATAAGAGGGAGGAAGAGTAGTAATGAAGTGGGCCACAGGGAAAGGGGAAAGAAGAAAAGGCGGTGGAGATAGGAGTGGGCCATCACAGGGATTACTTACATACGATAATGCTAATAGGACCTTGTTAGGCTCTGATGAGGTCTAAATACCTCCAATAAAGCCCATTTTCAGTACACTGGTCATGGGTATTCCTTTCCTGGGCCAAGGGGGGAAATATTTTATTGGGAACATACAGTTTATGGGGATTTTCTCCCACTCTTGTATCCATGGGACAGAAAGTAATAAGAAATGTCCTCAATTGGACACAGACAAAAAAAAACGACAAGGGGTTCTAACCATTCCCTGTTGTATCCTATCCAGTCCCAAAAAAAGTTATGACTTTGGATACACTTTAAGAAGACAATAAGGACAAAGTGACAGTGTCTGAAGATAGCACACCTCCCTTAGACTCTGTTTGATTTGCAGTTGACATGGTGCCGCACATGTGATCAGTTATGACACCAGCCATTTGATGACTTGACAGATGGTTGAGAGCACAAGAAAATGTGACAGTTATTCATGGCATGCCTTGAATGTAACTCTTTTGGGAAACAAGTAAATTGATCAGTTTAGTTCCTGTGGTCTTCAGCCTTGGCATTAGACAAGGATAACATCATGGGTCCCACTCAAGTGACAGTATACGGTCCTGGTGAATGACCATTCAGGCCTGAGCACTATCAAATGGGGGAGGTCATGTGCATCTTCATAGATATCCCACTCCATTAGATAGGGCTCTGGTGGTGCCGGGAAGATGGTGAGGAAACCCGCCTCAGTGAGTAAAAAAGCCTGGATGGGTTGGTGGGATGCCTGAGGACATTGTCCCTTTTCCCTAAACAGACAGAGTGAATATTTTTGATAATTTATATAATGAAACACTTTTTAAACCTATCTATAACAACTGTAACAGATGTATTTATCTAAGTTATTTTTGCAGCTCTGCTGTACATTAAGGCCTCATGCACGCTGGACGTTTTTGCTATCTCTTCAAGACATCTTTCCTCCTGGGCAGTTAAAAAGACACCTGATACTTGTAAACTTGGGTAACGCATTTAGGCACGTCAAGCAATTGGGCATTAATTAATTTCATTGTCCACAATAATCATTTATTCTGGCAATTGAAATGAATGAACGCTTAAGCGCTAAACGAGTCTTACGTTAATGCGTATTTAGATGTGTTCATGCACGTTTGCAAGCAACAGGCATTTTTTTACTGCCAAAACGCTGCTACTCCTGGAAACGCTGGCAATAGGGGTTTTTTCTGCCTCTAAATGCCCCTGCCCCTAGATGCCTCTAAACGCCTATGTGTGCATGGACACACAGGCTAACTTGCAGGGGCGTTTAGAGACAGAAGAAAAAAGCCCCGGACTCCCTTAAGAGCAGCATTATAAACGTCCAGTGTGCATGAGGCCTTACTGTCCTGAAACTCGAGCCTAAAGCATTGTGTTATTTATTTATTTCTGCATTAAAGCGGAGTCCACTCATTTTTTTAGTTTATTAAAAGTCAGCAGCTACAAAAAGTATAGCTGCTGACTTTTAATAAACAGAAACTTACCTGTCTCGCGGTCTAGCAATGGCTGCGCCTGAAGCCTCGCTAGTCTCCCCCCTCCTCCCGGCGGCACCGCCATTCCTAGTGTGGGTTCACGGCTGGGCACGCACTGCGCATGCACGAGTCGCACTGGGCATGCGCGAGTCGCGCTGCACGTTCCTAGTGGCCAGGCAATGTTCTGGAACCTGTGACGTGTCCCAGAAGATTGGCAGGAGGAGTCGCCTAGGCTGCTAGGTGACGGAAGGAGGAAGAGGGACAGGAAGTACCTGCCAAAACAAGGTGCACCCCCCCCCCCCCAAAAAAAAAAATGACATGCCAAATGTGGCATGTAAGGAGGCGAGGAAGCGGAATTTCCACTTTTGGGTGGAACTCCCCTTTAACATTAAAATTTCAGAGGAGAAATACACTTTGCTGTGCTCAGTATTTGTACCCAGATCTATATTTATATATATACTGTATACACTATATAGCAGTGTTATAATTCTGTATCAGAATAAGGACATTGACTCTATCTCTTTGAAGGTGAGCTTTTTATCACAGATATATTTTTTTCCTTATTTAGCAATATGTTTTAATAGTTCAGGGAAACAAGACTATCCAAATATCCAAATTATTATTTACTTGTAGAATTCTAGTAAAAATGCAAGAAGCCTTATTTTAAACACCTTTGTCAGGTAGTCATTAGGTTTATAGTCTTTTTTATTTAAATATGTACAGTAATTGTGATGTGTAATTACTTTTGACGGAAATTAGAAATTAGCTTTTATTCTTTAGGCTATTTAAAGGGTAACTCTACTTTTGTGGACAAAAAAAAAATTATTACTGCGTATACAATTGCTACAGAAGTCATATTGTACTTGAATGTTATTAAAAATGACCTTTCATTTTCAATCTACTGCTCTGTAATTTTCTGTAACATGCAATGCATGGAGGCGTTCTGTATGCAGAGGCTTTAGAGAAAGCCCCCCAGAAATGTAATTTCCTGCTTGTGTGATTGGCTTACTGATTTTACCAGAAGTCTGCACTAAGACACAAGTGAGATTTTGGGCATTCCCTGCAACAAAAAATTGCATTTTTGGTGAGATACTCCCAAAAGGAAATTATGCCTAAAAGGAAGCAGACACCGCCACTTTCTTCATTGGAACCCTGCAAGTGCAGCAGCTGATTGATAGTTATAAAGTCATTCACATTCACTTTACATATGGACACAGACAAACATACATCTTTTTCTTCAGAATAACAAAAGGCTGAAATTTGCAACAAAATGTGTTAAAATCTTTGCAATGTACATAGGTCAACAAAAGTGGAGTTACTTTTTAAAGATGTATTAAGTAGAACTTCAAACACTACAATTTTACAGTATTTTTAGCTGTTTATATCTACATATCTTTAGCACTTTTAGCTTTTCTTGTTCTTTATTCTCATATTATTTGTATATGTAAAAAAATATAATATATACACACACTATATTGTCAAAAGTATTAAGACACCTGCCTTTACACGCACATGAACTTAATTGGCATCCCAGTCTTAGTCCGTAGGGTTCAATATTGAGTTGGCCCACCCTTTGCAGCTGTAACAGCTTCAGCTCTTCTGGGAAGGCTGTCCACAAGTTTTAGGAGTGTGTCTATGGGAATGTTTGACCATTCATCCAGAAATGCATTTCTGAGGTCATGCACTGATGTGGACGAGAAGGCCTGGCTAGCAGGCTCCGCTCTAATTTATCCTAAAGGTGTTCTATCGGGTTGAGGTCAGAACTCTGTGAAGTCCAGTCAAGTTCCTCCACCCCAAAGCCGCTCATTCATGTCTTTATGGACTATACTTTGTGCCCTGGTGCGCAGTCATGTTGGAACAGAAAGGGGCAATCCCCAAGCAGTTCCCACAAAGTTGGAAGCATGAAATTGTCCAAAATGTCTTGGGATGCTGACACCTTAAGAGTTCCTTTCACTGGAACTAAGGGGCCAAGCCCAACCCCTGAAAAACAATCCCACACCATAATCCCCCCTCCACCAAATGATTTGGACCAGTGCACAAAGCAAGGTCCATAAAGACATGGATGAGTGAGTTTGGGGTGGAGGAACTTGACTGGCCTGCACAGAGTCCTGACCTCAACCCGATAGAACACCTTTGGGATAAATTAGAGCGGAGACTGTGGGCCAGGCCTTCTCCAGCATCAGTGCCTGACCTTACAAATGCGCTTCTGGAAGAATGGTCAAACATTCCCATAGACACTCCTAAACCTTGTGGACAGCCTTCCCAGAAGAGTTGAAGCTGTTATAGCTGTAAAGGGTGGGCCAACTCAATATTGAACCCTACAGACTAAGACCGGGATGCCAATAAAGTTCATGTGCGTGTAAAGGCACTTCTTTTGGTAATATAGTGTGTGTGTGTGTATATATATTCCAGTTAATAAAGTAGGAAAGGAAAACATAGACAGCAAAGCTAAGGGAATATTAACAGATAGAACTATTGTAAATTCATGGTGCTTGGTGTTCCAATTTAATTGTTTGCACATTACTAAACCTTTGTCTTTGTTATCAAATACATTTCACTGTGCTTTTATTGTCTTTGTATTTTTGACATTGGCCTATGGCATCATCTGTTTTCTCATAACAACTGCTAGGTTCTGTAAAAAAATAATGAGCTGTATACCAATAAAGTTGAGAAAATAAAGAAAAGTTGTTGCAATACGGTGTAAAGAGGATTATTTATCATACGTGTTGTATGGAGGTCTACAGAAACTCTTGGACAAAGAACACTCCAGCGCTCAAACAGTTGTACATCCAGTGGTGTCTCAACTTATAATGCTTCATCCGATGCTTCCCTCCTCAGAGCGGGAAATCTCCAAAAGATCTGTATAAAGACACAGAAGAGTGCAAATGCCTAAATGCATTACCACCACCAATGTTTATTAGACAAAAAAGACAGGTTGATTGGGATTGGAGGGCTAACGTGTTCCGGGGGACATACCTCCCTCCACCTACGCTTGTTGCTTTTCATGTGTTGTGAATATGTTTTTGTCTTTTGGACTAGGCATTTGCTCCCTCCTGTGTCTTTTTACAGAAACTCTTGGAGTGCATAGTGGCTCCAAAAGGCAGACACAATTGGAGGTATTACTTATTTGATCAAAGAAAAAAGAAATACCACCATTGACACTGGACCAGGAGGCAGCCACCTTTCCTCTTATCAATATTAGAATGCATTCACTTATATACCATAGGGAAGACAAGAAACATTCGCCATCTGTAAAACTATTTACTTTAATAAAATCATTAAAACCTCCTAGGTAATTCTTACTCACATGTAAAAGTGATATGACTTGCTCCAAAGATAAATTGCCTATTTAAAATCACTAGTTAAACATTAGATGCACCTGCTTTATGCATACAATTGCAAGCGGAGCCTTCCTACTTCCTGTACAATGGCATTCTTCCAGGTGTACTGTGCAAGATGAGGTCACTTCCTGGTCCTCCCCGATGTGTTTCGTCATCCTGACGTTTTACCTGGGGCGGTCTGGACATCTAGACTTACAGATACAACTGATCCTTTGAGAGCAACCATAATGCTGATGCGGCTCATAATGGAATCAAGTTTGACACCCCTGCCCTACAGGAAAAAGATTTCTGGTCTTTGGGGAACCCCTGATAAACCCAATTTGTTGGAGTCAGTGTGAAAAATTCCCCTTACATTGGCGGTCACAGTTGTAGGAATATGTATAACCGAAGTGTCTCAATTTTGTATAATTATGTATGCTTTCTATTACACATATATGTATGCTACGACCCCTTTAAGATGAATGAAGCTAGTTTCGTTTTAGAGTATATGTTTCCCTGATATTAGGTGTCAAAAGTGAAACCAGTGTAAAGTCCCTTATAAGGCATCTGTAACTCTTACTTTTTTCTGGCTATAAAAGAGGAAATAAAGAGTAGCTTTTTCCTGAGAGACAGGTGTATGTGTACTTTCTTATGGCTCAGGGAAGAGCTCTGGGGTCCCATGGGAGTTAACTGTTCCACCGCGGATTGACGGGGGTAAAGAGAGGAGTTCAAATCCTTTCAGCTGGGGGCTCATCCCGGATGAAGTAATCATCTTACGATAAGAAAATGTTTGTCATTCTTGACTGAACGTTTCCTTGCCGTATGTACTGATAAAACTTTATTCCTTTGAGTTGCAACTTTAACCCCATGTCAAGTATGCGCTGATCAGGCGACAGTGCTTTTGGTAAGCACAGTAGTCTTTAGGGAAGACCACAGATAAATTTATTTTGGGAAGAAATTAAATACTAGTCTGGGTGGATCAGTTAAAGCCCTAAATTGCCTTTGCTTTTTCTTTCTGTTGCATAGAGGTATAACATAAATTGTTGTGTGGACAAAAGAGGAACTACAAGGTAAGGTGGCTTCTCTCCACTGTTATAATGAGTTGTGGCAACAGTAAAGGTTGGGGTTGGGGAGACATGTAAGGACTTTGTAACCCGTGTATGTGGAACGGATTACTATCTAATTGACCCATGGGTGGACAATTTAGCAGGAAGGACAGAAATAATGGGCAGTGTTGATCCTTTTCCCCGGGAGGGAGGGTGACAATGACAATTTTTATATGGACATGATTAAAGGTCTTTGTTTAGGTGATAGACAGGCTTTTCCATGGTACCAGGGTGACCCAGAATGGTATAAGAAATATATGAGAAAGGGAGGAGAGAACTGGCTTGATTATGCCCCATATTGGTATAAGAGAGATAATAAGAAACAGAAGAAAATGGGAATAAATAACAATAAGATTTCTCAGAAATTACATGAGTGTGAGTCAGAAATAGATAGACCCACACACCGTCTCATGCCGTTCTCCAAGCTACCCCCCCCCCCCCCTTACATCCCGAAGCCTGCCAAACTCAATCCAAGTCTCACAAAGGAAAAAAAAGTATTGGGTTGTGGATTTTAGAAGTCTCAGAGCAATGAGATTTGTTTGAATATCAAAAATGACGAGCTGACCGCTGAGTTTTTAAAACTGCAGTAACGTACAAGATGTGTGTATACGTTGAGCTCTTTGTGTTGTGATGAGAAATGTTGTTTTATGAAGATGTTAAATGCATTTTGTTCTCTCTGTAATGAATGTGATAATGTTACAGACAGGTAATGATAAGTGTGGCTGATTTGTAACATAAGTTTTCCTAGGTATGTTTGAGGGTCTATGTGAGTTTAATATTGGGAGGGATAAGTAATCAAATTAAGGTGAAAGTTCTGTAAAGTGATACTGTATATGAGAAAGATATACACTTTTGTAGAAAGTCTTTGTATGTTTAACTGAGAGTTCATTTGTAGTAGAGAGATGGATTTGACCCCCCTTTCTCCCCCTCGTTCTGTGTGTGTGTGTGTGTGTGTGTAAAAGGATGAGACACACTTCCAGCCCTCCCTCCCTCCTTCCATAGAGATAAACTGTGAGATATACTGCGTGAGGAACTTGGTCTGTGAAATATAGAGCAACGTGTTAAGTTTCGAACAGCTATAAAATACTAGTATGACGTGTTGCTCAAAAGTAAGTGATGTAAAAAATAAAAACTTTGTAAGGTAAAGGACATTTTTAAATACTTTTGTAGAAATAAAACCCTAGTTGAAATGGTTAGTTAAAAGTATATGATAGGACAATAGTGAATGATCACTGGAGATGTATGTCTATGTATGTATTGTCTGGCTTGGTGATTGTAATGAAGTGTGATACTTTAGAATACAACACTAATGATTGTTTTATAAGTTTTTTGTTAATACAGAAAGGACCACATTTATTTCTAGATGTTTTCAAGATTTGTATGGGAAGAGGTTGAAATAGAAAAATCAATGGATTTGGTGATGTATAATCTTTGTGCAAAATGTTATGAACATACTATAAATGTTATGGTGAATTATTATTGATCATTTTTGATGGACGTCCTTTAATGAAAATCCACATGGTGATAATTAATTAATTATGAATTTATTTCATATGGTAAAAAAGAGTGCACTCTTATTAAACAACATGGCCATATGTTTTGTATTTTGTGATTAATATGTGTTTCTTGCTAACCAGTTGTTTATTTCTAGGAGGGAAGAGTACTGATAATTCACTAAGATCTTTCATTTTGTTTAGTTTCTAGATAGTGCTAAAAAAATAAAGCATCAATCCACCTCTCTGATATGGTTTGATGTCCAAGAACTAAAGACGAAGATTACAGCACACATTGACAGCTTGCATCACCATAATTGTTAATATTTAGTTTATTTATGTAAACATTAATATCAAAACCACAAAGAAGGGTGGGATTTTAGCACAATCCACCAAGGTCCCAATAATTTCCCTCCTAACCATAATTGTGGCAGACACCCACTGCCCACCTCCAGGTAGGACAGAGTATGGGCAGAAAATTCTTTTGATGTTGGCCTCATTTCCTGTACCCCCTACAAGGCCATTCTTAAGGCATGGGCAAAACCTGTGTACCATAAACAGTACCCTTTATCAAAAGAAAAGGAGGAAAGTATTGCCCCAATGGTAAAACACTTTCTTGAAGAAAGTATTTTGTAAGACACGGTTTCTCCCTATAATACCCCAATTAAGCCAGTGAAGAAACCAGATGGCAGCTACAGATTTGTACAGGATCTGAGAGCCATAAATAAACTTGTGGTCCCCATTACCCAATAGTGCCAGATGTGCCATCACTCCTGTCCTCCATTCCATCTGATGCAGAGTGTTTTACAGTGATTGATCTGGCAAATGTTTTTTTTCGTCCCTGTGGATAAGGAGACACGGCCAATCTTTGCTTTTGTTTAAAGAATCGCCAACTTACCTGGTGTAGAATGCCCCAGGGCTATGTGGACTCACCTGTAGTCTACTCGATTGTGCTCCAGGCCACACTGAGGTCCTGGACTTCCCGTCATGGTTCGGTCCTACTACAGTACCTCATCCTCTGTTGTTCAAATCAGGCAGGGGGACAGTGTGGATTTCATAAACTGGTTATTTGAAAGTGGTCACAAAGTGTCTAGAAATAAAGTGCAGTGGTGCCAGGAAACTGTTGAGTACCTTGGTTTTGGCCTCACAAAAGGAGAAAGGAAAGTCAGTCACAGGAGAGCTGCGGCTCTCATGGGTCTGCCCCGCCCACTGACCAAGAAGGACATGCTTACCTTCCTTGGCATGATTGGTTACTGCTGCCAATAGATACCTGACTGTTCCTACTATGACAATCTCCTGAGACAAACCACAGGTTCTGATATGCCAGATTGTATAAACTGGTCAGAGGAAATGTGTAATGCTTTTGTGTATTTGAAAAGTGCTATGGCAATGGCCCCTAGTCTAGGAGTGCATGATTATGGCAAGATGTTACATTTATTTGCCAGGGTCAACTGTAAAACGATGGCGGGAGTCCTAACTCAGGAACATGGAGGCAAGCTCCGCCCTGTTGCTTTTTTCTCAAAGATGGTTCCAGTACATGTTCGAGGCATGCCTGCGTGTCTCAGCTTTAGCATCCTGTGTGATGGTGGTGGAAATGGCTACATCATTCACTCTGGGACATGATACCACTTTACACACCACACATAATGTGTCCTTTCTGTGCAAAAATATACACACCCAACATATGTCGGCCCAAAGGTTTAGTGGTTATAAGGTTATACTGATCTCCAACCCTAAACTAAAGATAAAATATGCTTCTCCTACCTCAGGCCCAGCCCCAATCCTCAATGTTTTGTTAGGATTAAAAGGAGAACAGGATGAGATTGTCCCACAACATGATTGTTTGGATCTCATCCATCAGGACACGTCCCCAAGACAGGACGTGTCTTCTGTGGCCTTTCCAGATGCACAGAGTGTGTTTGTAGATGGCTCTTGTTCAAGGCCCAATGACAACACATATCATGCAGGATATGGTGTTGTACAATTACCAGACAAAATTCTAGAGGCAAAATCAATTCTTTACCAGTCAGCCCAGGCTGCAGAACTGATAGCCCCCACAAGAGCTTGCCAGCTTTTTGAAGGACAAGATGTGCATATTTTAAAGAACTACTAAAAAGCTATACAGCTACCAAGGTCCATTGCCTTTTTACATTGCAGGGCACACACAGGCCAGCAGACTGATATAGCCAAAGAAAATGCCCTAGCAGGTAGAGCAGCGAAGGAAGCCGCATCCACTCAAAATGCAACCACCCATTGCTCACGCTAGAAATTCCACTTCTAGACCAGACATTGCAAGACTTACAGACATATGCCACGCACACAGATATCCGAGATTGGAACAATGCAGGTGTGCAGATAAGCCCTGAATTTGGACTTATCTGTCAAGAGGGGAGACCATGCATTCCTGTTGCCAGTGCACCACTCTTTATTTCACAGTACCATGGGGTGGGACATAGAGGATGGCAGACTACATGTGAATATATTCCAGGCCTCCCCTCCCTTGTCAAGGCATATGTCTCCAGATGCATCACATGTATCAGAAACAACCCACAAAGGGCAAAACATAAACACCTGATATACCCAACCACACCGTTCACTCACCTACAGATAGACTTTACACATATGCCAAAGGTGGGAAAGAGACAGGAGTACTTTTTGGTGATCGTGGATATGTTTTCACGATGGCCTGAGGTCTTTGTAACCACAAAAGAAGATGCCTAAGCAGTCGTAAAAATTTTTACACAAGAGATTATTCCCAGGTGGGGATGTCCGCTCCAGATTAACTCAGACAATGGCCCTGCATTTGTGGCCAAGGTCTGCCAAGATCTGGTAAGGCCTCTTAAAATTGACTGGAAGTTTCACATACCTTATCACCCCCAAAGTTCAGGTATAGTGGAAAGGATGAATAGGAGTCTCAAGGATAAGATAAGGAAGGCAACTGGAGGTACGTATGCATATTGGAAGAAGGTCCTCCCGGCAGTTCTGGTCGAGGTAAGAATGGCCCCTTCCAAGAAGACAGGTTATTCCTTTTTTGAAGTTTTAATGGGTAGGCCATTCCCCACTCCATGGTCCAGACAGCCACTTATGGTAGAAAGAGGGGACCAAGATCTAATCCAGGAGGAATATGTTAGAAAACTTATTGAAACTTTGGACAAAATTGAAAGAAATGTCGCTCGCACATCTCTTATTTCTTCACAAGAACCAAACCCATTCTTTCCAGGTGGGAGATACTGTGGTGGTCCAACATTTGAACTGAAATAAGACGCAAGAATACCCTTTTGGACCTCCCACCATGGTGATCGCAGTGACCAGAACAGCTATACTGGTGGAAAGCTCACAGTCCTGGATCCATGCCAGTCGTGTGAAGAGGGTGAACCAAGCACCCAAGAAGCAAGATAAAGACAAGAGAGGCGAAACAGGTGGTACAAGTCCTCGAACAGCGAGTGAAACAGGTGGAAAAGTCTCTGAAAAATATGACCTCGCTTATTGCACCACAGACTTCTGGGAAGACATTTTGTCTTCTAATCCTGCTGGCCCTGACTGTATTCCTGCCAGTATGGATCATTACTCCAAGATAATACAGGAACCACACACAACACCCTAGTGCCAGAACTCTGTGTGGTTGTTGTTGTATCCCCTACATCCGAGACCTAATACAGAAACTTATTGATGCCTCCATCACTAAAACTATGTGGTATCAATCCCTTGGCAAGAGACACACTAATGGTCCCAGGTACCAACCAGTAGCTAGGGTATAAGGTCGCATGCGTGACCTAAGAGGGGATTGTAGGAATATGTATAACCAAAGTGTCTCCATTTTGTATAATTATGTATGCTTTCTATTACACATATATGTATGCTAAGACCCCTTTAAGATGAATGAAGCTAGTTTCATTTTAGAGTTTCTGTTTCCCTGATATTACGTGTCGAAAGTGAAACCAGTGTAAAGGCCCATATAAGGCGTCTGTAACTCCTACTCTACTCTTTTTTCTGGCTATAAAAGAGAAACCCGGGAAATAAAGAGTAGCTTTTTCCTGAGAGACAGCTGTGTGTGTGTGTACTTCCTTATGGCTCAGGGAAAAGCTCTGGGGTTCCATGGGAGTTAACTGTTCCACCGCGAATTGACAGGGGTAGAGAGAGGAGTTCAAATCCTTTCAACAGTGAGAAGAATGCTCCTTACACTGATGATCAGTGAGAAGAATGTCCATTACAGTGGTGGTCAGTGAGAAGATGCCCCCTTTACAAACAGCTTCAGAGATGGTTGGTGTCAAGCAGTTCAATCTGTCAAGTAGTAATGACCCTGAAACTATCAAATAGTAGGTCAATCAGCAACCAATCAAGGAACTCCGACCAACCTCTGGAGGAGCCATGGTTGAGATTGGCTGGTCTAAATAATACAATTCACATGCGTGGCATTACAGGCACGTGCTCACCCTGCATGGTTCTACTTGTGGGTGGCGTCATCTGCGCCCATGCACGCAAGGATACCTTTCAAGCAGAGGGTGCTTACCAATACCCAAGACCAGGCGGAGACTATGGTCATGTGAAACTTCGAACATTAAGGCAGTTCCCCGACTTAGTAATGAGCTTCCACTGTGTCCCATGTCACTACACACTGTATCTGAATTGTGTTGCATTTGAGGGACGTGCTGAGCCCTAAGGGGAGTGATGAATTTTATTCCCTGCTTTGCAGGGGCACAAAATCAATGCCTTCCCTCCTGTCAGAACAGAGATCTGCATTGTTTACATAGGCAAATCTCCATTCTGTGTCTCTGCCTAACACCTCTTTGCAGGTGCCAGAGGACATCCAGTGGCTGGCACCCGCAGATCAGCTTCTGCTATGAGTAATCACAGCAGAAGCGGGCCGCCGTGCCCCCTAGGCAGAAGTGCAGAACCGCGTATCTATATATATGATTCTGCACAGGAGGGCCGCCCTGTAGCAGAAAATGTGCTATGGGGCGGTCCTTAAGCGGTTAACCCTTTCCTGCAGATTTGGCCAGCTGTTGGCTCACTATAATTATGCACAGTTCAACCTGCCTACATACTGGCTGCTGATTTATCAGAAGGAGGCTTGACTGGTCCACAAAGACTGGTGCAGATGTGCAGAAAAATCACAAATCAATTCAGTGGCTCCTCTGGGGTTAGCTCTACGTAAGTTTACCAACTTCAAGAGTGTTCAGATTAATAGGAGTAGGCTTGAGTCTGAAGTACAACATGGAAATGAATATAGGGTTTTAACAACTTCAATACCAGGCACTTTAACCCCCTTCCTGCCAAGGCCAATTTTCAGCTTTCAGTGCTGTCGCACTTTCAATGACAAGTGCCCGGTCATGCAATGCTCTAACTAAATGAAATCGTTATCATCTTTTTGAGACAGATAGAGCTTTCTTTTGGTAGTATTCAATCACCGCTGGGTTTTTTATTTTTTGCTAAAAAAATGGAAACAAAACTTAATTTTTGTATGAAAAAAGTATTTTTTTAGTTTCTGTTCGAAAATTTTGTAAATAAGTAATTTTTCTTCTTCACTTATGGGCGCTGATGAGACTTCACTGATAGCCACCTATAGGCTGCACTGATGAGGTGGCACTGAAGGGCACTGATGAGGTGGCACTGATAAGAAGGCACTGATGAGCACTGATAGGCGGCATTGATGGGCACTGATAGCTGGCACTGATGAGGAGGCACTAATATGCAGCAGTGATGGGCACTGACAGATGGCACTGATATGCGGCACTGATATGCAGCACTGATGTGCTCTGATAGCGAGCACTGATGGGCACTGATAGGTGGCACGGATAGGCAGCACTGATGGGCACTGATAGGCGGCACTCATGGGCACTGATAGGTGCACTGATGGGCACTGATAGGTGGCACGGATAGGCAGAACTGATTGGCACTGACTGGCAGCACTAATTGGCAGCACTGATGGGTGGCACTGATGGGCACTGAAAGGCAGCACTGATGGGCACAGAGTGGCAACACTGCTGGTTAGTGAGCATAACATGTTTGTTATTTTTTTTTTTAACTTGTAACCTGTTGGCACAAAGGGGCCACATATTTGCGTGCAATAGCCCCAATAGAGCTGTGCTGAGAGCAAGCCCTGTGTGCGCTCCTGACACAGTGACTGGCAGCTAACAGAAACCTCCCAATCGCTGCTTGCGATCACGAGTTTTCCAATCATATGACCACCGTGACAGCCTATCACGGTGGTCACATGTCAAAATCCCGCCTCACCTCCCGACATTCTAACAGTATTAATGTTGTCTACTAAAATATTTTCGTTAACTAAATACTATTTTAATAAATAGTACTAAAACTAAAACCATTGAGATGACTAAAATACTTCTAAAACTAAAATAGCATTTCAGCCAAAAGACTATGACTAAAACTAAATTAAAATTTTACATTGAAATTAACGTTGGACTACCACATAAGGATAAGTAGGGGGAATCTACTAATCTGCTAAAAGAAAAAAAATAAGAAAAAAGATTTTCTTATTTTTTTTCTTAATAGTTAATGTTTATTTTTTTGGTTTATTTCAGGTTCTTATATAGGGCTGTCAATTTACGCAGCGCTTTACATATACATTGTACATTCACATCAGTCCCTACCCTCAAGGAGCTTACAATCTAAGGTCCCTAACTCACATTCATACATATACTAGGGCCAATTTAGACAGGATCTAATTTACCTACCAGCATGTCTTTGGAGTGTGGGAGGAAACCAGAATACCCAGAGGAAACCCACGCAGGCACAGGGAGAACATGCAAACTCCAGGCAGGAAGAGTCGTGGTTGGGATTCGAACCAGTGACCCTTTTGCTGCCAGACAAAATTGCTATCCACTACACCACTGTGCCGACATTGGTAATATGTTCAGGTAATATGTGCAATGGCATTACAGCCAATAGAGTTTTTTTAATTTTTTCAAGTTGTACTTCTGCTTGTATAAAAGCAATATCTTTGTTTATTTATGAAACTTGGTTTTATTTATAAAGACGTAATATATCACAACGGGTGAATCTGTGTCTGTAGTGCATGTTCAACCCTTCATACCATAAATGATAACATATTCGATTTTTACTATAGGAATATATAATGAGCTTGGCAATTGTAAAGAAATGCTTAAATAATGCATTGAAATTTAACTAAACCCATTCGATTTTAGACTACTAAAACGTACTGGAGATTTTAGTCGACTAAAATACGACTAAGACTAAAATACAATTCAGGTGACTAAAATATGAATAAAACTAAAATAGCATTTTAGTCAAAAGACTATGACTAAAACTAAATCAAAATTTGATGCCAAATTAACACTGCATTCTACACCCTGTTACAAATTATTATGCAAATTCTATTTCAGTGTCACAAAGATGAAATATTTTGTTTTTCAGTTTAACTCATGAATGGCATTGTATCTCAGGGCTCTTTTGATCACTGAAAACAATCTCGGCACCTGTGATAATTAGATTGCCAGGTGAACCCAATTAAAGGAAAAACTACTAAAGGAGGGTGTTCCACATTATTAAGCAGAGCACCATTTTCAAGCAATATGGGGAAGAAAAAGGATCTCTCTGCTGCAGAAAAGAGTGAAATAGTTCAATGCCTTGGACGAGGTATGAAAACATTCGATATTTCACGAAAAACTTAAGCGTGATCATCGCTCTATTAAGAGATCTGTGGCTGATTCAGAGCACAGATGGGTTTGTGCAGATAAAGGCACATTGAGGAAGATTTCTGCCAGATCCATGCATCGGATCAAGAGAGCAGCTGCTAAAACACCATTACAAAGCAGCAAACAGATATTTGAAGCTGCTGGTACCTCTGGGGTCCCACGGACATCAAGGTGTAGAGTCCTCCAGAGTAGGGTTGCCACATCATCCCTTTAATCCAGGACCCATATCAATTACACAGGTTCTGTGGCTGATTAAGGGGGCAATTAAACTCACTTGGTGCCTCATCTGCATTAAATTAGCCTCAGAACCTGTGCAATTCGTATGTGTCCTGGATTGAAGGGATGATGTGGCAACCCTACTCCAGAGTCTTGCAACTGTGCATAAACCTTCCATTTGGCCACCAATAACCAATGCTCACAAGCAGAAACGGCTGCATTAGGCAGAAAAATACATGAAGACTAATTTTCAAACAGTCCTGTTCACTGATGAGTGCCGTGCAACCCTGGATGGTCCAGATGGATGGAGTAGTGAATGGTTGGTGGACGGCCACCCTGTCCCAACAAGGCTGTGACATCAGCAAGGCGGTGGTGGGGTCATGTTTTGGGCCGGAATCATGGGAAGAGAGTCAGTCGGCCCCTTTAGGGTCCCCGAAGGTGTAAAGATGACCTCTGCAAAGTATGTGGAGTTCCTGACGGACCACTTCTTTCCCTGGTACAGAAGGAAGAACTATGCTTTCTTCATGCATGACAATGCACCATCTCATGCTGCAAATAATACCTCTGCATCAATGGCTGCTATGGGGATAAAAGGAGAGGAAGTCATGGTGTTGCCTCCATCCTCCCCTGACCTCAATCCTATTGAGAACCTTTGGAGCATCCTCAAGCAAAAGATCTATGAGGGTGGGAGGCAGTTTACATCCAATCAGCAGCTCTGGAGGCTATTCTGACATCTTGCAAACAAATTCAAGCAGAAACTGTCCAAAAACTCACAAGTTCAATGGATGCAAGACTTGTGAAGCTGCTATCAAATAAAGGGTCCTATGTTAAAATGTTTAAAAAGTCAAAATGTTGTTCAAAGTTTGATTGAAATGGCTTTTGATTTCAATAAATATTCTGCAAACACAACAAATGACAATTTTCAGTTCTTTACAACTTATAAAGTGTTTTGAAACTTCCTGTGCGTAATAATTTGGAACGGTGCATTGTACGTTTTTTATTTTGAAAATAATACTGTTATCATTAGGAGGTTTGAATAAAATTTGAATTGTACTCTTAATAGTTGATAACATGAGAATTATGCTGACTGTTTACACCAATTACGTAGGGGTTATGGAAATGGCGCTGTCTAAGGAATACAAACTCTACTAATGTTCTGATATACAGATATGTGCACCTATGGGTCTCTGCCACCCTAATTCTGTATATACCATATAATGTAAAGAGAAACATGTTATAAATTGCTAGCCCGTAAAAATCTGTAAAAGTCCGTAAAATAGAAATGTGTAAATTATGTTAAAACGACTGATTAGTGATTCATGAGGAACAGGTAGATGTAAAACCACAGAACAAAAAGACTCCAGGAGGAACTGTTTACACTCAAAAAATAAAAACTAATAAAAACACAGTAAGGTGCCGTCCGTAAATGTCCGTATTGTCCGTAAATGTCCGTAATTAGATGATAAAAAGTGCTAATGTGCTAGAATGTGTAGAATCATAAAATATAAGACTCAAAACCAGTAAATACAAATAATATAGTCCCAGTGATGGACTGATTTGTCCGTAAGCTTTTATAAGTGTCCAAAGACTTTGTGAAGTGGAAAATGCTAATTTTTGTCAAGATGTGCTGTTTCACAAGGCGGTATGTGTGTGAACGCTGATGAATTCCAACCAATATTGCTCTATTGTGCAATATATGACAATGTTCATTCCATTGACGTGATAAACAAAGGACCGATGATATTGCTGTGGTTGTTCCACTTTATATATATAAAGGTGACTTCAGTGCTCTTTCAAAAAGTAAGGTGACCTTCACGCGTGCTCCCCCGTAAGTGCCCCCACTTACCAGAGATTTCCTACCCCTGCAGGGGTACCCGCTTTGGTAAATGGGGTCTTGGGGTCCTCCTTGGATCCTGGTCGGTCTCCTCTGATGTTTCGTCCTCGGTCCCAATGCCTGGTCCCAGGGTAGGGGTTCTCCTTCGGTGTCCGGCTCAGATAAGGGATATAATGAAAAAACGGGGATCCTCGATGGTGAAGTACATTTTAAAATGGGATTTATTAGGGTGTATCACCCAAAATTAAAACATGGTGTACCATAACAAAAGCAAAAAATAAAACAAAATTGTCTCTCTCCAAGACAAGGGCGTTGGTAATAGCAGTCACTAGGTTCAAAAACAACTCAGCAGGAATCACCTGCTTGAGGAAGGTAGGAGCGCCTTCCTTCCTCCCGGCTGTGCGTTCCACAGTGTAGGATTACTAAACCGGAAGTGACGCAAGAACGTACGGGCCACGCCTTACGCGTTTCGTCAGAGTGACGTCTTCTGAGGCAGTGCCTAGTGACCCTAGTGACTGCTATTACCAACGCCCTTGTCTTGGAGAGAGACAGTTTTGTTTTATTTTTTGCTTTTGTTATGGTACACCATGTTTTAATTTTGGGTGATACACCCTAATAAATCCCATTTTAAAACGTACTTCACCATCGAGGATCCCCGTTTTTTTATTATATCCCTTATCTGAGCCGGACACCGAAGGAGAACCCCTACCCTGGGACCAGGCATTGGGACCGAGGACGAAACATCAGAGGAGACCGACCAGGATCCAAGGAGGACCCCAAGACCCCATTTACCAAAGCGGGTACCCCTGCAGGGGTAGGAAATCTCTGGTAAGTGGGGGCACTTACGGGGGAGCACGCGTGGAGGTCACCTTATTTCTTGAAAGAGCACTGAAGTCACCTTTATATATATAAAGTGGAACACCCACAGCAATATCATCGGTCCTTTGTTTATCACGTCAATGGAATGAACATTGTCATTTATTGCACAATAGAGCAATATTGGTTGGAATTCATCAGCGTTCACACACATACCGCCTTGTGAAACAGCACATCTTGACAAAACTTAGCATTTTCCACTTCACAAAGTCTTTGGACACTTATAAAAGCTTACGGACAAATCAGTCCATCGCTGGGACTATATTATTTGTATTTACTGGTTTTGAGTCTTATATTTTATGATTCTACACATTCTAGCACATTAGCACTTTTTATCATCTAATTACGGACATTTACGGACAATACGGACATTTACAGACGGCACCTTACTGTGTTTTTATTGGTTTTTATTTTTTGAGTGTAAACAGTTCCTCCTGGAGTCTTTTTGTTCTGTGATTTTACATCAACCTGTTCCTCATGAATCACTAATCAGTCGTTTTAACATAATTTACAGATTTCTATTTTACGGATTTTTACGGGCTAGCAATTTATAACATGTTTCTCTTTACATTATATGGTATATACAGAATTAGGGTGGCAGAGACCCATAGGTGCACATATCTGTATATCAGAACATTAGTAGAGTTTGTATTACTTAGACAGCGCCATTTCCATAACCCCTACGTATTCAGCGATCCCTCTTAGGAGGAAACTTATTGGAAGGCAGCAGTCATATTGTGTATCCATTCTTTGGTCCTGAGCGCAGGTATCTATTTCTCATTTGTTTACATCAATTATTTAGGTGAAAAAGAAAAATATCATTGGCATAATAATTTGGAACAGGGTGTAAAGTCCTTAAAGGGATGGCGGGAGCCGACGCCAAGGGGTTAAGCACGCTTTTGCAGCGCTGTCCTGTTCACTTACATTGGAGGGTTTGACAGGTGGTGCCCTTTGTCAAACTCAGCATGCAGCTTTAAAATTGTCGCAGATGCGGCAAAGTCTACCCATCCGGGCAGCACAGTGTCCACTTGTTGGGGGAGGAAGTCTTCGGGAGGTAATAATGTGGATCAAAAGTCTTAGATACAGCAGAGCAGGTTAGAACTTGTGTCTGACTCCCCCTTGCTTCCTTTTCTGTTGATATAACAAAACCACTAATTCTCAGAGCGATGTGGTTAAGCAAGGCAGAGTTTACCTTTGTAACAGCTGTTGCTACTAACTACTGTTGCTGGCTGCTGGAGGTTCTATTCATGCTGGCTGCTATGAGACCTATTGTTGCGGGTGGGGATCTATTGTGGTGAGGTTGATTTATACTTGTGGGGGGTATATTGTTGCAGGGGTCAATTGTCGCTGGGTGGGATTTATTGTTTCTGAGTGGATATATTGTTGCTGGGGATCTATTGGCCCTTGGAGGATCTGTTGTTGCCAAGTGGATCTATTGTTGCTGGGTGGGCTCTATTGTTTCTGGGTGGATTTATTGTTGCTGGGGAATCTATTGGTCCTTGGGGGGATCTATTGTTGCTGGGGATCTATTGGTCCTTTGGGGTCTATTGTTGCTGGGGGGGGGGGGTTCTATTGTTGCTTGCTGCAGGGGATCTGTTTTACTGCTTTTTGTGTTAACATTATTAAATGCCATACAAATTGCTTAGCATTGCAAAATGATACTTGGTTCTGTATTCTCTAAAAGGAGCAGTACTGGGAGGTGGGCAGGGAATAGAACTAAGGAACAGTGTTCGGAGGTAGAAAGGTTGTGGAGACAAGGGGTGACTGGAAAGTGGGGGGAACCTGCATCTATTCTCTAAGAAATAGGTAATATACTTCCATGAAGTCCAATTAAGGGCCCGTCCACCCCAGATGTGTTGAGGTCATGCCGGCAGCTACTTCCCAGCGCACCTCCAACACATAGACAGGGAAAAATGCCATTCTTCCTATGGGGTCCATTCACATACAGCATTGCTGTGGTATGTAGACTCGTGCAGAACGGAAAAATTAGTTTTGTTTTGATCCATTTGTTTAGGGGATCCATGGTGTTGTTTATTCTTTTGGGCAAAAGTCAGTCTGTCTGCCCTCTCTAGCATATTTCCGTGTGTCGGTATAGGTGTTCATTAACTTTTAGCGAAAAATCCAGGTGGGGGTTTGGCAAGTGTAAATTAAGTTTATACAGTGATACCTGTGTTGATTCTTGCAAAGCAAAGCTTGGACAGCCTTGACATTATGTAGCAGCACCACATGTTTCTCAGCATGCTTAGTTCTTATGAAATAACAAACTGTGTTAGGCTGCCAATAGATAAGTCTTTCGTTTATGATCAGCCGGAGGGCAGATAAAAAAAAAATGAATTGATTCCCCCATTTACACAAGCAAGGTGATTGGAGGAATCCTTCTCACTATTTTATTGTAATCTGAAAGTGGTGACTCCTCGGCTGCTCCTCCCCAACTGACTTCTGTCAAACGGGAACAACCATAGTTTCCTGCTGAACCGGCCAAATTTCAATCCATCAATGGCCAGCTTAACACCTGGGATTCTATTTATGAAAGAAATTGCAAACTGGCCTAACAATTCTGAAATATTAATTGCTATCTCCTACAAGCTTCTATTATCCCAGACATTGGAATGTGAAATTGGCTTATATACCTTAGCAAAATACCTTAAATCTATATATAATATTTATGAAGTTAGAAACATATCTTCTTTACCAGCAGCAATCATTCCCATGAAAAGTAGGAATATAAAATACCTTCTTAGGGTTTCTTGATTGTGCAGATCCATGGTCCTCTCTTTTTACAAATGTCGGATGTTCCAGGGATTAGAGTTTTATACAGTGTCGTATCTCCTTATATTCAGTTTAATTGGCTTGTTGAACAAGTACTAAACCTAAGCGCTGATTGATTGATTAGGTTTATATGGTGATACCAGCTGATTCTTGCCAAAGCAAAGCTTGGGCAGCCTTGACATTATGTAACAGCAGCATCTGTTTCTTCTTATTATTATACATTTCTTTTTATTGTGTTTCCATAAAAAAAAAAAAAACAAGTGGGCCAGTTGCCCATCACCTTGGCCTCGCAGGGCCTTCCTCAGCTAACAAAAATCAACTAACTCCCCAACAGGTAACCCCCCCTTTTTTTCCCCAACAAACCCATTACCAGCTTCTCCAGTTAGGTTATGTTTATCCATTGTTACAGCTGGTAACATACCAATATATATACCATAAGTCTGACCACATGATATAGTTTATTAGAGCATGTTACTCATACCATGTTCACAAGTGCTAGCTTGTTGACTGAGTGGTGGAAAGCTTGGGCATTCCTGGACAAGTCACTCAACCTCATTGCTGTAATCCATGGAAAAGTAGTCTTCCTAGGGGAGCCTACACCTCGTGATTATCAACTACCCAGCTGTTAGACTAGAGTCATACCATGCCTACCACACCTTTTTAAATTTCTATCCGCACCCTCTAGACAAATAAGTTGCTTTGTAGTAGGGAATCGTAGTATTAACCAATTTCTTCCAGTAGGTCAGCTCAGGCGGACCCGGCTTTTTCCAGTGCAGAAGGATAGACTTTCTCCCATAAAATAGTAAGATATTTATTAGCATTCTAAGCGCCCTAGAGGGAACCACTTCCTCCACCATGCCCAGTAAACATACCTTAAGCTCGCAGGGGACTGGGGTGGATAGCATCTCAGACATGCAGTTGGTTACGGCTTGCCAACAACCTTGTATTTGTGGGCATGATCAGAAGACGTGATTTGCGTGGGCTGGGATATAAGAGCATCTCCAGCATTCTACCGAAACTGCCGGGAAAATTTTTGCTAGCCTGGCCGGTGTGAAATATATTTTATGAAGGAATTTGAAATGTATCAGGCAGTCACTAGCGGACACCAGGTGTTAAAAAGGCCTAACCCACATCTCATCCCACTCATCACCCTGTAGATCTGGAACATCCAGGCTCCATTTTTGCCTACAACGAGCCAGCTGAGAAGGAGTTTTTTTGAAGAACTCTTTGTAGGTGATGGACAATGTTTTTTGAAGGTCCACTGATTGTAGGAGGTTTTCAAGGTTAGAGGGAAAAGATTCCACTTTGACTTGTTGAAATTGTGCCTGAAATGCGTGGCAAATCTGTAAGTACCTGAAATAATAGGAGTTAGGGAGATTATGTCTGGATTTGACTTGGTCAAAAGTCATGAGGTTCCCATTACAGTGATGTCCTTAAATGACTTTATTCCTTGTACTGCCCAGGTCATTGGGTCCAGGTGCTGTAAAATTCCGGTAGCTTAGGGTTCATCTACAGAGGAGTCAAAGGGGAGATTCCTACATAGCTGGGGCATGCAAGCTTCCTGGCCTGATTCCATGCTCTAACAGTGGACTTCATGGATGCTGTCAGAGGGAGGTCCGATTTCGTGCCCCTATATAATGCTAGCTTCAGACTTTCATAGGACCCCAAGTGTGCTGTCTCAAGGACTATGGCGGAATCCCCATCTTCCACCATCAGCCACCTGCGGACAAATACCATCTGGTCTGCCATAAAGTTTTTGTGCCAGTCTGGGATGGACAACCCCCCACAACCCCATGGTTTGGAGAACTTTCATGCCTATTCTGGGTGACCTAGGAGCCCACAAAAAGGAGCTGACAATGCCATCCAGACTTTTAAAGATGCTTCTTGGTACCCGTGTTGGGGCATGTCTTAAAAAGTAGAGAATGACAGGGAGTATCTTCATTTTCAGGAGGCTGATCCTGCCACTTAGTGACAGCAGCAGTTTTGTCCATCCTTGGGTTTTGTTTTTTAAGAGAGTTAAGAGAGGTATTAAGTTAAGCCTCACATAGTCACCCACATCAGCTGTGATTTTCACTCCTAAATATTTGATGGAGGAGACCCACTGAAGGGGCAGCTCTGGGTCCACCAAGGTTTCAGCGCTCCTATCCAGTGGCAATATTGGCGACTTGGTCCAATTCACTCCAAGCCAAGAATTTAGCAAAACAGTCAAGAATAACAAGGGCCGCCTTCAACAAGACCGCCAGGTCCCTGAGAAAAGGACCAAGTCGTCTGCGTATAAGGCTAGACACTCTCTGATGCCTCCCATCCTAATGGCTCCTACCTCTGGTGAAGTCCAAAGGGCTACAGCCAGCGGCTCCATGACTAGAGCAAAGAGGAAAGGGGACAGAGGACACCCTTGTCTCGTCCCCCTTCCTATCTCGAAAAAAGGAGAAATACACTTTCCCAATTTAATCGCCATCTTAGGGGCACGGTAAAGTAGCGAAATCCATTTCCAAAACCCATGAGTTCCAGCACTTTATGCAGATAGCACCAATCAACCGAGTCAAAAGCTTTTTCTATATCAATTGACACGATAATTCTGGACTGCTGTTTGGTCGTGGGAAGCTGTAGATGGGTAAAGAGTCATCTTAAATCAGTGGACTTCTCTGGCATGAATCTCGTCTGATCTATGTCAACCAGAGAGGAGATCACCCCGGCCAATCTGGATGTCAACACTTTGGTGAGTATTTTGAGATTTAACCTCTTCCACACCGCGCGCAGTATATTTACTGCAGCAGTATGGCGCTGTCACGCGAATCGCCGATTTACGGACAGGCCACCGCACTCTGGAGGAGTGATGTCCGCCGGCGAGCTGCGATGAGCTGCCAGAGGGAAAGAACGGGGAACCGCCAAAGTAAACACAGCGGTTCCCCGTTCTGACAGGCGGCATCTAAGAGATCTACTGATCCCTGTCTCAGGGATCAGTTAGATCTCTTATGCCCCTGACAGCCCAGCCCCCCCACAGTTAGAACACGCCTAGGGAACACAGTTAACCCCTAGATCTCCCCCTGCAGGTTAACCCCTTCCCTGCCAATGACATTTATACAGTAATCAGTGGATATTTAAATTTCTGATTGCTGTATAAATGTCATTGGTCCCAAAAAAGTGTCAAAAATGTCCGAAATGTCTGCCCCAATATCGCAGTCCCGATAAAAATCGCAGATCGCCGCCATTACTAAAAAAAGAAAAAAATGTAAAAACGCCAGAAATTAATTCTTATGGTTTGTAAACGCGGCAACTTTTATGCAAGCCAATCAATAAATGCCGATTGCTATTTTTTTTACCATAAATATGAGGAAGAATATAAATCGGCCAAAACTGATGAATAACTTTGTTTTGTTTTTTTATATATTTTTTGGATTTTTATTATAGCAAAAAGTAAGAAATATTGTTTTTTTTTTGCAAAATTGTCGCTCTTTTTTGTTTATATCGGTGATCAGAAATGACGCAGAGATGACAAAATACCACTAAAAGAAAGCTCTATTTGTGGGAAAAAAAGGACACAAATTTAGTTTGGGTACAACATCGTACGACCGTGCAATTGTCAGCTAGAGCGACGCAGTGCTGAATCACAAAAAGTGCTTTGGTCCTACAGTGGGAAATCCTTTCGGGGCTGAAGTGGTTAAGGAGCGCTATGGTAGCATAGATGCAAGAAGACTATCCTGCCTTAAACAATGTTCAAACATGGAGCAAAGTCTAGGGGCCAAGTGTCCGTATAGGATTTATAAAAGTCGGCTGGGAAACAATCAGGTCCTGGGGCCTTACCAGGGGGGAATGATTAGATTGCCTTTTCTATTTCCTTTGTGGTGATTGGAGACTCCAACTTTTCCCTCTCCAGGTCAGTTAGCTTTGGAAGGGGTAGTCCCTCAAGATGGGAGTTCATGGCCGAGACCTCATATGCTGGAAATGGAGCATATAAGGAGTATTAAAAAGACGAGAACTCATTCATAATGGAGTTAGGGTCTGATGCCAATGTCCCCGCTTTTGTTTTTATCACTGGAATGTGTGTCTGTGCATGGGAGTCTGCCACCAGAAGTGCCAGAAGTTCCCCATTTTTGTCTCCCTCAGCAAATAATTTTGAGGCATTGTGTATATAGTCCAAACGAGCTAGCTCGGTAAAATGTAATGATATTTGTCTCTGAACCTCCATCAGTGAAATGTAAGAAGATACAGATTGGGTGGCTACATGTTCCTCTGCGCATTCTTTTTCTTTGTTAATTAGGTTTTGAGTTATTTCATTAAGATTCACATGGGCCATTTTTATGGTTGAAATGCAATCCCCCCTAGCCACCGCCTTGAATGCACCACCACATTATGGGTGTCAGGTCCGAGCATTCCTAGAAAGTGGATTGGTCGTCGTGGGCCAGTTGAATGGCCCCCAAGGTCTCCCGATCTGACCCCCTTAGACTTTTATCTTTGGGGTCATCTGAAGGTAATTGTCTATGCTGTGAAGATACGAGATGTGCAGCACCTGAAACTACAGATACTGGAAGCCTGTGCTAGCATTTCTCCTGTGGTGTTGCTATCAGTGTGTGAAGAGTGGGAGAAGAGAGTTGCATTGACAATCCAACACAATGGGCCGCACATTGAACACATTTTATAAGTGGTCAGAAACTTGTAAATAACTCATGAAAGAATAAAGTTACATTAAAACCAACCACACCATTGTTTTTCTTGTGAAATTCCCAATAAGTTTGATGTGTCACATGACCCTCTTCCTATTGAAAAAACAAAAGTTGGATTCAGAATGGCCGACTTCAAAATGGCTGCCATGGTCACCACCCATCTTGAAAAGTTTCCCCCCTCACATATACATATATCACCAACCATTCCCATTTTATTAAGGTGTATCCATATTAATGGCCCACCCTGTATATATATTGCGTGACAGACTTTGAAAAAATATGGACCCATACAGGGCCGTCTTTAATATTGATTGGACCCTGGGCAAATATATTCTTGCCCCCCCCCCCCCATGCAATTTCACTCTCCACCTGCTCTGAGACATACAATACATAGCAACTAGACTCAAAATCAGATCAGCAGTGATTTTTATTGGCCAGCGGTTACAGCATAACATTACCACTTACTGACTGGTTGCTAGAGGTTACAGCCCACATTACGGCTCACTGATTAGTTGCTAGAGGTTACAGCACATGATTTGTGTTTGTTTGGTTGCTAGAGATTACTGTACATCAATACTGCTCACTGATTGGTCACTAGAGGTTACAGCACATCATCTCCTCACTGCCTGCACACCATTGACTGGCCAGCGCAAAGTCCCTTTCCTGACACCACAGAAACGTGCTGCCCTTTAGCAGATACACAGCAGTGTCATCAATTATTAATGACACCCTCACGCATCTGCTGACATGTGCTGTGGAATTTCAAGCATGCCTTTGACTCCCCAGTGGGCAGCACCCAGTATAGGTGATGATGAATATGTCCTCAGGGGGCATGATATGAATGCCACCTTTGTTTACATATTAGTGCAGCTGGCCACCACTATTTGCATATGAATGCTGCCGCTATTTACATATCAATGTCGGTTATTTACATGTAAACACAGGGTCTGCAGGTAAGTCATATGTACACAATAATAGGGCAGAGTTGGGCAGCTTTAGTAGCAGCACTTCACACTTAGATATCGGGACACAGCACAGGCCTAAAACTTCAAGGGACAAAGGAATTTAAATCAGGATAGTTGAGGCAGCTGCTTTGGGCCCCACAACAATGACAGGGCCCAGGGCAGCTGCCCATTTTGCCCTGCCTTAAAGATGGCCCTGGACCCATAATAGAGATATTTACAGAGATAAAACCTGTTACCTGGAGAGCTGTAAAAGAAAAAGGTCCCCTCCCTGCCATTTTACCTGTGCTAACACTAAAACAAGAACCAAAAACCCAACTGTCCAGTAAGTGACTTTTTTCCAAAAAATGAACAAAACCAATTCATGGATCAACCTTGTGATCTATTGTTCAGCAAACTGTAGTCTTTCTGGGGTCACCCCAGACTCCACAGATCAGAAAAAAGGGGAGCATAGGTAATTTGAAGAAAATGTACCATTCCTATAGTTTCATGTGCATGAAGTATCATTAAGATGTGGGACTGCTGCCCTCTTGTGGTTGTTTGGAGCATAACACCAGCCTAGCACTGCGTCATCTTAATCCTATAACATGAGATAGCCCAGTATCAGGCCATACAGGGCAATAGTGAAAGCCTGGTCACTGCCCACAGATGCTCGCGCAGCGGGTAAAGTACAGGATGTATGCTGAAGGGGAATGAAATCATTAACGTTCCTTAATGAACATGGGGGCTAACCAGAGTATCTCACTCAAATTTCATGAGGAAGAAATAGATATAAAAATAAAAAATAAAAGTAAAGGTGGCTTCTTCCAGCCTGCCAACTAACTTAACCATGTCAGAACAAAACTAACAGATTAGCAGAGATTCGTGCCTGTCAAGCTGGTATGTATTTGGCTAAAGATTTTTATCCATCCATTCACACGCTTCAGCTGGGTTGTCAAAAAATCTTACCGATCCTTGAATTGGACACAAAGCTTGCTTGGATATAGCATGCTGTACTGGATCTCCTTGTCCCGGAGCCGCCTGCGGACATCGTTGAAGGAGCGACGTTTTTTCTGCAGAGAAATCAGGGAAAAGCATGACGCGAGTGTTGTCAACCCTCAATTCTTGATGCTTCCTGGATTCTACAAGAATTCGGTCCCTGTCTCTGTAGTTCAGAAACCTGACCAAGAAAGGCCACCCCAAGGCACCAGGGGGGAGAGCCGTCGTGGGCACTCGGTGGGCTCTCTCCACAACATAGGTAGGGGGTAAGTCCACTAGCCCCAGCAGGTTTTTAAAGACTGTAGGATTCTTTCCCTCAGCCCCCTCTGGTAGACCGACCACCCACACGTTGTTCCTGCGTTGGCGGTCCTCAGCGTCATCCGCCCTATTTTGTAGTGCCCTCACGACATCCGTCAGTTCTGCCAGCTTGGTACTCTGTACAAGAGATGAATCCTCCACTTCAGAAATCCTCTCCTCCACCGTGGTAAGCCTAAGGATTTTATCCAGGTCATGGCGGATGAGTGGGCACTCAGTAGATAGCTGGTCTATGCTCACTTTCACTTCCGCCTTGCTGGCGTCAATGGCTGCCAGTATGGGGCCTGTTATGGCTGCTATCTTGGGTGGTCCGGCCAGTGAGTCCGCATAAGCAGCTTCAGGGATTGATTGTGCCTGCTCCTGTGCTTGCTCCATGGCTGCGGGCTGCTTCTTGGCGTGCGCCTGTCCTCCCGGCTGGAGAGACGAGGTGACTAAGCTCGGAGGCACCGAGTGAAACGCGTCTACCTGTATCCATCTGTACCTGTGCATGCCGCATTGCAATAAACTGCAAGCAAAGAATATCCATGGAGTGCCGCCTGTTTGTCTTTTGATGCTTCTTGGCCTGCGCCTGTCCTCCCGGCTGGAGAGACGAGGTGAGGGAGGAGGCGGGGCTTCGGCCTGTGCTGCCTATAGAGCGGATCTGTGGCTTGTCGGGATGAGGCTTCTGGGCTGACTTACCGGACAATTTGGACATTGCTGGATGCAGGAGAGTGTGGTAGCAAGCAGTACCGGAGAAACAGCTCCCTAAGGAGCATAATTGCCAGGATGGTGCGGAGCTGTAGAGACATGCTGCTTGCTCTGATCACATGCGGTCACGCCCCCGTCCAGCATCTGTTTCTAAACAAGTGTAGGTAATTTAAAATAACAAACCGTGTTACACATGGCAGTGTATTTATAAAAATAAATTCTCTAGCTGTCTGTGCAAACTGCATGTAAATTTATTATGGGCAAATGGGGCAAAACTGAATATTCTCAGGCTATATTATCTGCAAATCAAATGTTTTAAAAAAAAAAAAAAGTATGAATCCGGAACATTCTGCATGATGGCTAGATGGAGCTGAGGAGCATACTTATTTCTTAGGATACTCAGCCCCATCTAATGGCCATATGCAGTATTAGAGGTCGAGCGATATATCGGCCAATTTTTAGCAATTTTAATGAATCGGCATCGGACGATTATGCTGCAAATTAGGCCGATTAATTAAAGCGGAGTTCCACCCTTTCCTTAGGTTTATTAAAAGTCAGCAGCTACAAAAAGTGTAGCTGCTGACTTTTAATAAACCGACACTTACCTGTCTCCCGGTCCAGCGATGGAGCCGCACGGAGCCTCGCTCCTCTCCCCCTCCCCTCCGCGGCGCCGGCATTGCTACTGTGCTTCACGGCCGGGCGCACACTGCGCATGTGCGAGCGGCGCTGCGCTTTGTGATTGGTCCCGAAGTCTTCTAGCACCTGTCCTGTGTCCCAGAAGACTTCGGGAGGGAGGGGGAAGGAGTCCTTCCACTTCCGATCGCCTAAGGCGACCGGGGCAGAAGTACCCCTAAAAATCGGGTATCCCCACCCCCCCTCCTCCCCAAAAGCTCAGTTTCAGCATCTGGAGCTGGGGAGGAGGACTTAAAGCGGAAGTTCCACTTTTGGGTGGAACTCCGCTTTAATGCACTAGGCCGGTTCACACAGGGGCGATCCGACTTGGGGGGCGACTCAGGGCAAGTCAGCACAGCGCGACTCGCAACAGACTTCTGTAATAAAAGTCAATGCAAGTCACCTGAAGTCGCCCCAAAAGTAGTGCAGGAACCTTTTTCTAGTCACTCCTATTAGAACAAGAAAGACAAAGTCTGAGAACATTGCAGATAAAAGAAGCAAAGAGATACAATGTTTATACTTATCAAAGGAATGAACTCCGGTGTGTAGAAGAACGCAGTTTAACCATTTAAAGACTTTTAAAAAAATCTTTTCTGACATATGTAGATTACAAGTAAAAATCCATTATTTTCTGCTAGAAATCATTTTAAACCCCCAAACATTATATATATATATATTTTAGCAGAGACCCTCGACAATAAATTGCTGGTTGTTGCAATATTTTATGTCACATAATGTTTGCGCAGCGGTCTTTCAAACTCAATTTTTTGGGAAAAAATACACTTTAATGAATTTAAAAAAACTAAGTAGTAAAGTTAGCCCATTTTTTTTTTGTCCAAAAGTTTTGATTGCTTGTTTTTGTGTATTTAATATTTAAGATACATAATTTTTTATCTAAATTATACATACAAGTGCACTGATTGGAGGCTTGTTGTGTTGTTTAATAAATGTTTAATTTAAGCAATTTTCTGTATCACTTCTTATTACTTAACTGTTAGATTTTATGAGATGAAGGGTAAAAAAAGAAAAAATCAGCCTAACATATCGGTCAAAAAAAAATCGGCATTATATATCGGCCATCAGCCTCCCCGACTTCTAAATATCGACCTCTATGCAGTATCTTCTCAAATCACAAAATCATTTTTTTTTAATTAATAACATTCAATCTGCAGAGAATATAGCCCAAGAACATTCAATTTTAACCCATTTACACACATAGAATTTACATGCAGGTTGGATGGGAGAACAGCTATGCAAATTTCATATAACATTTTGTTGGGGATTGATGTGAACCCCTAAATAACTTTAGAAGTTTGCATAAATTAACCCCTGATACATCACAATACACAGCAACAATAATCATTGCCAGAAAAGCTTAATAGTAAGCAACTGAACTCAGTAATTTGGAGGAGTGCCCAACTACTTTTGGCCATATAGTGTTCCTTCTAAGGTGTATTACAGCAGCCTTTCCCAACCGTTTTACTCCAGAGGAACCTTTAAAATAATTTTCAGATCCCAGGTAACCCCTGCTGAAACCCATTTTTAAAAATGCCCCTTATATTGGATGCTAGTGGGAAGAATGAATTGTATTCTGTTATAGTGCAAAAACTACCAGTAACTTCAGGAATGGCGACGTCCAAGCTGTGTAATACATTGCCTGGAAAAAGTATTCACACCCCTTGAAATTCTCCACATTTTCTCATGTTACAACTAAAAGAGTAAATGTATTTTATTGGGATTTTATGTGATAGACCAACACAAAGTGGCGCATAATTGTGAAGTGGAAGGAAAATGAAAAAAAGGTTTTCAAAATGTTTTACAAATAAATATGTGAAAAGTGTGGGGTGCATTTGTATGGGGCCCCCCTGAGTCAATGCTTTGTAGAACCGCCTTTCCCTGCAATTACAGCTGCAAGTCTTTTTGGGGAAGTCTCTACCAGTTTTGCACATCTAGAGAGGACATTATTGCCCATTCTTCTGTGCAAAATATCTCAAGCTCTGTCAGATTGGATGGAGAGCGTCTGTGAACAGCAATTTTCAAGCCTTGCCACAGATTCTCAATTGGATTTAGGTCTGGACTTTGACTGGGCCATTCTAACACATGAATATGCTTTGATCTAAACCATTCCATTGTAGCTCTGGCTGTATGTTTAGGGTCATTGTCCTGCTGGAAGGTGAACCTCCATTACAGTCTCAAGTCTTTTGCAGACCCTAACAGGTTTATTTCTAAGATTGCCCTGTGTTTGGCTCCATCCATCTTCCCATCAACTCTGACCGCCTTCCCTGCCCCGCTGAAGAAAAGCATCCCCACAACATGATGCTGCCACCACCATGTTTCACAGTGGGGACGATGGGTTCAGGGTGATGTGCAGTGTTAGTTTTCCGCCACAGGTAACGTTTTGCTTTTAGGTCAAAAAGTTCAATTTTGGTCTCATGTGACCAGAGTTCCTTCTTCCACATGTTTGCAAACTGCAAATGGGACTTCCTATGGTTTTCTTTCAACAATTCTTCTTGCCAATCTTCCAAATAGGCCAGATTTGTGGAGGGCACTACTAATAGTTGTCCTGTGGACAGATTGTCCCACCTGAGCTGTAGATCTCTGCAACTCCTCCAGAGTTACCATGGACCTCTTGGCTGCTTCTCTGATTAATGCTCTCCTTGCCTGGCCTGTCAGTTTAGCTGGACGGCCATGTCTTGGTAGGTTTGCAGTTGTGCCATTCTCTTTCCATTTTCGGATGATGGATTGAACGGAGCTCCCTGAGATGTTCAAAGCTTGGGATATTTTTTTATACTCTAACCCTGCTTTAAACTTCTCCACAACTTTATCCCTGACCTGCTTTGTGTGTTACTAGGCCTTCATGATGCTGTTTGTTCATTAAGGTTGTTTAACAAACCTCTAAGGGCTTCACAGAACAGCTGCATTTATGCTGAGATTAAATTACACACAGGTGAACTCTATTTACCAATCAGGTGACTTCTGAAGGCAATTGGTTCCACTTTATTTTAGTTAGGGGTATTAGAGTAAAGGGGGCTGAATACAAATGTACCCCACACTTTTCACATATTTATTTGTAAACATTTTTGAAAACCATGGATCATTTTTCCTCCACTTCACAATTATGTGCTACTTTGTGTTGTGTTGTGTCCCAATAAAAATAATAAAAAATACATTTATGTTTTTGGTTGTAACATGAAAAAATATAATACATTTCGAGGGGTATGCATACTTTTTCAAGGCACTGTAATTATGTCCATAAGAGGTATAGTGTAATAAACAGCTGGCTACAGAGTCCTCGTAAGTAAGTAAATAGAAGGGATATCTGTAATATAGTGGAAGAACACAAGAGGGCGCATCTAAGTGCAGCAAGTTAGTAAATGTATTAATAAAAGGAAAAATATATACTGACATGTAGAAGAATAAAAACAGTGCATATCATGTAAACTCAGAGCTGTCATCCATTGACCCAGCCAGTGCAGAGATACAGCCAAGCAGTGGAACACTAAACCTCTGGTCAGCAGCTTAGCGTTTCACTGCTTGGCTGGTTGTCTGCACTGCCTGAGTTTATATGATATGCACTGATGTACACTCTAAAAATTGCACCTACACAGAATAAAATCAGATACAACACAGTATAGTCACATCAAAATCTAGTTGGGGGACTCAGCCAGCTCCGCCCTGAGGCATTTTGTCAAAAATGACGTTCTCAATGGTCCTTTGTGAAACGACCTATGAAACGACCTTGGGTGTCCTCTTTGCACCTAATGTGAGAGTAATTTAATTTTGAAACCTGATTTACTATCAAGTTGTGTTTCTTTCAGTGTGCCGGGGAGCTTTTATCCATGCGATTTCTTTTACATATTACATACCAGCTTGTTCTGATTAATACGCCATGTGAGTTTGGCAGGTGTAGATATGAATTACTTTGTTTACAAGTGATCAGACCTTCAGTTCTTTTCATGCACACATTTTATTTTTTTTTCTTTGTTTTTCTATACGTAAAAATTCTTTAATTTACCAAAATCTAACAAATATTGGTTGGTCATATTTCAGAAAAATGTAGTAATAATAAATAACTGCAGCCATAGGTAGTATTTTTACAGAACTGTAAATATCACATTTCACATGTTGGGATAAGATGTGGAGTTGGCAAACTCCGAGGTGACAGCCCTAGATGTCACTGCTACCATTTAAAAGCCGGGTGAGCAGCCCAAGTAGTAGGGGTTGGTGAGGGGGTAAGCAGGTTGCTTATATTAGTTTTCATAGGTGCTGCCCCAAATGGGAGGGTTGAGGGTTAATCTTATTTCTGGGCTTTTCCTTGGCAAGCTTTATGGGTCTGATCCACTGGTCCTGTGCTATAAAAAGAGACAGCAGTTCGGAGCTTGGGGCCTTCTTCTCATGGGAGCTAACCTTGGGTCATGCCTGTTCCTGAGAGGTTTATGGGAAGGCTAGAGGAATATTTAACCACTTACCAACCGGAAAGTTTTCCAGCTTTAGGACCAGAGCACTTTTTGCGATTCGGCGCTGCGTCGCTTTAACTGACAATTGCGCGGTCGTGCGACGTTGCACCCAAACAAAATTTGCGTCCTTTTTTCCCCACAAATAGAGCTTTCTTTTGGTGGTTTTTGATCACCTTTGCATCATTTCTAATCGCCGCTATAAACAAAAGAAGAGCGACCACTTTGCAAAAAAACCCACATTTCTTACTTTTTGCTAAAATTCAAATCCAAAAAAAAACATAAAAAAACATTTTTTTTCACAGTTTTTGGCCGATTTATATTCATCCTCATATTTGTGATTAAAAAAAAAATCGCAATCTGCGTTTATTGATTGGTTTGCGCAAAAGTAGCCGCATTTACGGATGGTGAGAATTCATTTCTGGGGTTTTTATTTTTTTTTATTTTTTCCTAGTAATGGCGGCGATCTGCGATTTTTAGCGGTACTGCGATATTTCAGCGAACATGTTGGACATTTTTGACACTTTTTTGGGACCAATGACATTTATTCAGCGATCGGAAATGTAAATGTCCACTGATTACTGTATAAATGTCATTGGCAGTGAAGGGGTTTAACCTGGGGGGGAGAGCTAGGGGTTAACTGTGTTCCCTGGGTGTGTTCTTACTGTGGGGGGGTTGGGCTAACATGGGCATGAGAGATCTAACTGATCCCACTGACAGGGATCAGTAGATCACCCATGCCCCTACTAACAGAGCAGGGAACCGCCGTGTTTACATCGGCGGTTCCCCGTTCTTTCCCTGTGGCCACTCATCGCGGCTCGCCGGCGGACACCGGGTCCGCCCAAGTCGCGGGCACACTCCTCAGGAGTGCGGCGGGTGCGCGCGCACCCCCTAGTGGCTGATTGCAGAACGTCATCTTTTTCAGCGATTCGCGCTCAGCATCCCGACTGCCGCCGTGAAAACACGGCGCGCGGTCGGGAACTGGTTAAACTGGAAAGAATTAGAATATAATGAAGAAGCCAAGTCAGTCAGGAGTCATGCACTAATATAGGTTGAAATGAGGGCTATGGCGGGTGATAAGGAGTTTCCCATGTTACAAACAACCATTGTAAATGTTAGAACTGTTTGTACTGCTAAAATTATATGCAAACCACAAGTGCAAAATATGACAATGAATTAAAGTGTATGTCCATCAATGTTAGACGTCTACCAAGCAAAATTGGAGAGTCGGAAGTTTTGATGGATGAAGAGAACTATGATTTAATTGGTATTGCTGAACCTTGGCTTCACTCTTCACGTGACTGGGCAATATATATTCCTGGCTATGCACTCTTTCGGAGAGACAGGTTAAAATGAAAAGGTGGTGGTGGCTGTCTCTATGTGAGAAGTGATCTGCAAGCAAGTAAGAAATATGACATTGTTGATGGATAATGTAATGAGGCTGAAGCATTATGGGTGGAGCTGCATATGGGTGTGCATATTTCAAAGTTATTTACTGGAGATTGTTAAAGGCCACCTAGGGTTAATGAGGAGGTGGAGACTCAGCTCCTTGCACAGACAGAAAGGGCTGCAAGGGCTGGGACAGTGATAATGATGCTCTGCTGGACCTTTTTATCTCAAACATTGTGGAACGTTCATATAAAAGAATATCAGGCTAGCAGTGACCATAATATGATTTCATTTAATGTTAGCTGTAAACAACAAACAGGAAAGATAAAAATGCTTCATTTTAAGAGAGCAAATTTTCCAATGCTGGGGACTGCTTTTCCAAACTTAGACCAGAAGGAAATGTTGTCATTGAAGAAGACAGAACAGAAATGGGAATTCTTAAAATCGACTTTATGCAAATATACTGCATAATAAATTCCCAATGGGCAATATGTTTAAAAGGCCAAAAATAAAACCTATGATAGTGGCTGCACTCCGCACTGGAAAGCAGCGCCCTCCAAATAATAATAAAAAAAACAATAAAAAACCCAATAAGCTGATGTACTTAAAAACCTAAACAAAATATGAAGCTCATGAAATCCCTCATACAGTACAACGCTCATACAGAATCAGCTCTGTGCTAAAAACATGCAATCAACTACTAATATGCAACAAACTAATCAGAAACAAACACTAAAATGTGTCCTAATTCAAGGGGAATGGGCTGCCATCAAATAAGAGGGCTCTCACATAGTTTCATATTGTTTCAACACAGCCATTTAGTACAATAAAACACATTTAAGTTTAACTTAAAATAACAAGAATTATCATTCAGGTGAAGACACACAGCCTAGTAAGCGCTCCCTCACTTTAGAGTATAGAGCCGGCCACACAATGTAGAGGCGCTCCTGGACTCCTGCACTGCACAGTTCTGCCTGCACTGCCTAGCTCCTGCCCAACGCATTTCATCATCACAACTATCACACCTGGTGAAGACCCAGCGGGAGAGGGGGATTCTCTAGCACTTCTTGTTCAATACTCCTAGTATTGATGAGAGGAAGTAAGAGGACACAGAGTGGCATGAGGGCTGGAGCAATGGACAGCACCAATGGGTGTTTGCAGGAAGCAGAAGACCTTATATCCACAGGTGCGAACAAGGAACTTGAACATGGTGACACTTGATCGGCCGACAGGAGAATAGCCGGGACACGAGTTAGAAAGCCATCAATAGCTGAGCAACGAGGTACAGAAACACCAGGCAGAGGCAGAGTCAGGATACAAGCCAGGGTCGGTACACACCTGGGCAGAGAGATACAGGAGCGCAATATAGGAGCAGAGTCAGAGCACAAGCTGAGGTCAAAGCAGGCAGCCAGGAATCCACAGACAGGTCAGGGGAAAGCCGAGTCATGTAATTAGAATGCAGATATAGCAGGTCAGGGATTAGGTAAAGCAGGAAGCTGAAGACCCCTCAGAAAACTGTTCAAGTCATAGTCTAGCTTAAATAGGCAAGGTTGTGCCAGTGCTAGTTCCAGGCATGCGTATGCGTATTGCAGAGGGCCTTTGTTCAGAATTATGAGCATGCACACGAGCATGTAATGGTTTTCTGGTTCCAATATGTACCTAGATTCTCTTACAACAACATTGCCAAGAGAATTAATTTTAATAAATGGCTGTGGTGAAGTAATCAGCTCTTCAGTGAATTTATTGTGGACTGTCACAAAGATACACTTCTGGAATACTAAAGGATTTGTACAAGATGCATGCTGAATTTTGAATATTAGTTTGTTCACTTACCACTTATCAGGATATATGCACTTTTACAGCACTACTGTTGTGTTACACAATGTGAATTATTATAATTTCATCTGTATGTAAATTTTGGTTTATTATTGCTCTGTGTCTTTAAGCTGTCTGCCACTGTCTGAGCTGAACCTTCTCTCCCACCATAGTTCTGTATATCCCCTCCCCTTCTCGCTTTCTGGTTTCATTTCTGAGCATTCTGCCTTCATGTACACATCTTGCATGTGGCTTACAACTTCATGATTTTTCTACCTTTGAATATCCATCATTAAACGGAACATTCGAAAGGCTTCATTGTCTCCTCCACAGTGAGTTTATTCATTGAGTTTAAGCTGTCTGAACTGATGCGAGGGAAAAAAGATCACCAAGTCAGTGTAAGCCCTACATGATGCTGAAGATAAAGTTTATGGCCTTGTAGTTAAAACAGAACAGTAGAAAAACAAATTTTCACAGCCTAATTAAAAGATTTCTGCATGAGTACTGATCCAGACAAGATTTACTGCCCTCTTTGCAAAGAAGAACAAGAGAAGTACATATAAGCCTCATGTCCTAAGTCCAAGCTGCCTGGTGTTATATTATAGCACTCAGATCCTGCCTGCTTATCATTCAGTCATTATCTGCCTGTGTAAGCATGAGTGGCTCTGAATGTGAGCACACAGCAGCCCCAGCACAAGACTCTGAGCCAGCTGAATTACCCAAACGCTCAGTCAAACCAACTTGGAAAGTAATGGAGAATTATGAAGCTTTAAGATAAATAATAATTAATATTTAAAAATTTAAAAAATAATAAATAAAAAATAAAATTATTATGGGATAAAGTTGCTTCTGAAGCAAATACACTGTCTGTTAAACGTGAACCACTGCCACTAGATGGCGCCATTAAACAACTTTCTGCCTCATATGAGCTTTATAAGCTTACCACCAACAAGCTAATTAATGTTCTATAAGGTATGAACACGGAAGATTCTCTAGAAGAATTAAAGAGCTTCCAAGTTGTTAATCTAAAGACAGACAATTTTATCCAACAAACCAAATTAAAGGCACAAGCAAAGATAGAGCTGCTACAAGACACTGCATCTCACAGATCCGTTTCCACCAGGCATTCCAAAAGGTCATCTAAAGCCCATAGTTCAAGATACTCAACTCTCAGTGAGCGACTTATTAATGCCCGGGCTGAAGCGGAGGCCAGCAAGGTGCCGGTCGCATATGCACAAAAGAAAGCAGAGTTTGAAAATCAGTCAGCACGTCAAAGAGCAGCAATAGAAATCTTAAATGAACAGTGTAAACATGATGCAGCTATGGCAATGCTAAGCGTCCTAGAGCAAGCTATCAGTACAGACGAAGGTGCAAGTGAGAAAGACACCATCAACCTAAACATAGCAGATATGGAAGATTCCCTCAATTGTCCTAAGCCACTGCAGTGTACACTCCATTGTCTCCAATACTCTTGACAACATAGAGACTCCTTCACAGCATCATGTTAAAGAGGTTCCAGCAACTTCCTGCATGCACAATACGTCCAGTGCTTTTCCTGCGTGCCTACCTTACCTTCCTTCATATGTCACAGAGCATCAGAGCAAGTTGAAGTCAAGTCATCAATCTCCTATCATCTGTACAGCTTCAAATCAACATGTCATAGAAACAGCCGACTTCAAGCAAGCACATCGCCTGACTGCATCTACTGCACCATATTTCCCTGTGTCCTATAACAATAATGTCAAAGATAGTGCAATCAGCACTGTTCAGCCAACAATGTCTTGCATAAAGGCAGAGACAACTGAAACAGCAGAGTTTGTGAGGTACATACTTTGCAGAGAGCTAGCAAAGACTGGTCTCACAAGTTTTGATGACCAATCTGCAAACTACAGAAGTTAGAAATGTGCCTTTAGAACTGCAATCAGTGATCTTGGCATTACAGCTGCGGAAGAATTGGATCTTCTGATCAGATGGCTTGGTCTTCTATCTGCTGCATGTGTTAAGCCATTAAGATCAGTTTTCATGGACAATCCTACAGCAGGCCTCACGGCTGCATGGAATCGCCTAGAGCAAAGTTATGGCAGTCCAGAAGCTATAGAAAATGCCTTGTTCATGCATCTTGAAACTTTTGCAAAGATATCTGGTAAGGACCACAAGGAGTTCCAGAGACAGAGTGACCTTCTCCTTGAGCTTCAGCTAGCCAAGGCAGACCCAAAACTACCCGGACTCAGTTAACTGGACACTGCCAGAGGGGTAAACTTAATCGTCTTCAAGCTCCCGTATGGTCTGCAAGAGAAATGGTCTGTACTAGGGTTATCATACAAAAGAGAGAACAAGGTTTCCTTCCCTCCATTCTCTTTCTTCTGCAAATTCATCAGGAAAATTGCAGAGACCAAGAACGATCCAAGTTTTTCCTACGGACAGTACAGTCTCTTCTTACCCTTATCTAAGAGTACCGGTCTTCAGGGCAACTACAGGAACTGTAGAGGCCCAGTATCTGTGAAAAAGACTGACATCCTTCCCACTCCTACCACAGTTGTGGCTGCAAACAAACAGAGTAGGTAGATTAAAACCGAGAGTGTTCCATTCACAAGAAGCCACACCCCCTCAAAAAATGTAACGGCTTTAGGCTTTGGCGTGTATCACCCATGCAAACCAGACCAGATCAGAGTTTTCTTTGATTCCAGTGCTCAGCATGAAGGTATTTCTCTTAGCAACCTGCTCCTTACGGGGGCCCAACTTGAACAACAGCCTAATAGGAGTCTTGATTTGCTTCAGGCAAGAACCCATAGCAGTATTGGCCAACATTCAACAAATGTTTCACTGCTTCATTGTCAGAGAAGACAACAGAAACTACCTCAGGTTTCTATGGCACAAAGACAATGGCATCCACAAGGAAGTGATAGATTTTTCAAATGAAGGTACATGTCTTCGGTAACAGTCCTTCCCCTGCAGTGGCAACATATGGGCTAAGGAGAATGGCTCAGGCTGGAGAAGAAGAATATGGATCTGATGCTCACCAATTTGTTGAAAGAAACTTTTACGTTGACAACGCACTTAAGTCTTTTCCAACTGCTAAAGAAGCAATCAATCTTCTCACTAGAACAAAGGTACTGGTGTGCCTCCTGTAAAGCAAAGTCTGGGTTTGTTGTTGAACATCAAACAAGACTTATTAAATTTCCAAGTGTCAACTTCTGACAAACCCTTCACTAAGAGAGAAGTCCGGTCAGTGGTGAACAGCATCAATGACCCACTGAGTTTCCTTGGCCCAGTTACCATTCAGAACAGCGCATGCTTGTCTATTGACAGCCTCCCGACAAAGTAGATCCGCACTGTAGCCGTCATTCGGATATAGCGCGGATATTAAGAAGTTAATGGAGAATTACACTGTTGTTTTGTCCTAGGCAAGGCAAAACTCACTTCCAAACCTGCACATAAAATACCAAAACTTGAACTCTGTGCAGCTATACTAGCAGTAGAAATCGCTGAAGTCATATGAAGTGAAATGGGCACTAGAATTAATTCTGTCACCTTTTATACCGATAATAAGGTAGTACTTGGTTATATATACAACCAAACAAAACAGTTTTATGTGTATGTCAGCAACAGGGTAGAACTTATTAAGAGATTCTCTCTACCAAGTAGTCAGTGGCATCACGTTCCCACTGAACTCAACCCAGCTGACTGTGGGACAAGGGCTGTGTCATCAGCAGTTCTTCAGGACAGCTTATGGCTGTCACCTCCAAGGTTTTTGTGTGAAGACTCCTACTCACCCCCTACTGACACCACCTATGGGCTAGTAAGTCCGGAAGATGATAAGGAAATAAGAACTGTGAACATATCACTCCACACGTCTGTAAATACAAAACAGAAGCTGTGGTCACACCGTTTTGAGCGTTTTTCCACCTGGTCATCTGCTGTGAGCGCTAT
Source organism: Glandirana rugosa (assembly GCA_018402905.1). Classification (NCBI taxonomy): domain Eukaryota; kingdom Metazoa; phylum Chordata; class Amphibia; order Anura; family Ranidae; genus Glandirana; species Glandirana rugosa. The sequence continues at coordinate 615,957 of BLSH010481670.1, forward strand.
TGCTTGCCTAATTCACATTACTTTAGGAAGAGCTCTGAATCAGAGTGTCATGGTTGGCACATTTGTTCTGGACACTTCACAGCAGCAGATATTGCACAAGCAGAAGAGGTAATTATCCGCTGTGTGCAACAAGAGGTGTATCACAAAGAATTTGGGAGAATCAGAAATGTAATTGTCTAAAAACAGTCCACTCTTCAGTCGAAACCCCGTAGTTGACGCCAATCAGCTACTGAGAGTTGGTGGTCGGTAAATCTGACCTATGCAGCAAAGAACAAAATCCTATAATCATACCAGGGCAACATCATGTCACCACTCTTCTGGTTCGTCAACACCATGAACGGGTGCAACACCAAGGCCGTCAGTTTACAGAATGTGCTATCAGGTCAGCTGGCTTGTGGATTGTCGGTATGTAAAGGTGTGTTTTCTCCCTGCTCTTCAGGTGCGTCAAGTGCCACAAGTTAAGAGGAAGACATCAACAGCAACAAATGGCAAGTCTCCCAGCTGATCGCCTATGTACAGATCCACCCTTCACCTATTCTAGAGTACATGTTTTCGGCCCATGGTCAGTCATCACTCGGAGGACTCGTGGTGGAGCTGCCAATAGTAAAAGGTGGGCTGTGTTGTTTACCTGTCTCAGCATCCGAGCAATACACATAGAAGTGATCAAGTGTATGGATTCTTCTTTTTTCATCTGTGCCCTACGAAGATTCTTCTCTGCAAGAGGACCAGTCAAGCAGCTGAGATCTGACTGTGGTACCAACTTCGTTGGAGCATGTAAAGAGTTGCAATTGGACAACAATGGGTGTACTTGGTTGTTTAACCTTCCGCATTATTCACATATGGGAGGATCCTGGGAAGAAATGATTGGAGTAGCACGAAGAATTCTTTACTCGATGTTGCAGACTCACAAGTCTATACCACTCAATCATGAGACTTTGTCTACCTTTCTCGCTGAAGTGTCTGACATAGTGAATGCAAGACCTTTAGTGCCGGTATCTTAAGATCCTGAAGCTCCAGTGATCCTTACTCCAGCTTTGCTTCTTACTCAAAAGATTGGGACTTCTGCAATAAATTCAAGTGAGATCGACCCCAATGATATCTACAGGCGTCAATGGAAGCAGGTGCAACATCTAGCCAATGTGTTTTGGTCGCTGGAGAAAGGAGTATCTTCATTATCTTCAAAGTTGTAATAAATGGCAAACATCTAAACCTAATCTCAAAGTTGGAGATCTCATCCTTCTAAAGGATCAGGAAATGAGTGGCCTGTGGGTCTGATTACTAAAGTTATGGCCAGTGATGATAACAATGTCCAGAAAGTGGAAGTCAAGGTAACCAAAGGAGGATCGACACAAACCTTTTCTTGACCAATTACAGAGTTAGTACTCCTTTTGCCAGGTGAGTGACTTATGCAAGGACTAGTCATGCTTTTGGCATGGCGGGGAGTACATTGCTGCTAACTAAAGGTTTTACTTGGAACTTTGGCATTCTCTGAAGACAATACATGTCAAATTACTACCTGCAATCCTGTTGAACTTATGTTTGTTTGCTTTTTGCATGTTTTTTCATTACAGGTTCCAGGACATCTATCAGTATTGGACATAATTGGACTTATATATATATACATAAGAGTTTAAGGTTATGAAATCTAAAGATTTCAGATGGGGAGTGTTGTGTTACACAATGTGAATTATTATAATTTCATCTGTTTTTATAATTTGGTTTATTATTGCTCTGTGTCTTTAAGCTGTCTGCCTCTGTCTGAGCTGAACCTTTTCTCCCACCATAGTTCTGTATATCCCCTCCCCTTCTCTCTTTCTGGTTTCATTTCTGAGCATGCTGCCTTCATGTACATATCTTCAATGTAGCTTACAGCTTCATCGTATTTCCACCTATGAATATCCATTAAACAGAACATTCGAAAGGCTTCATCGTCTGTCTCTTCCACGGTGAGTTTATTTATTGAGTTTAAGCTGCCTGAATTGATGTAAGGGATAAAAGGATCACCAGGTCAGTGTAAGCCCTACATGATGGTGAAGATAAAGTTTATGGCCTTGTAGTGGAAACAGAACAACTACACATATGTTTTTTTTTATTATTATTTTTGGAAATTGTACCCGTGAATCACAGTTTGTTTGTGCTAGCTAGCTGTTTATGATAGCTTTTGATAAGGGTCATTACTAAACTGCTGCATGGTGAAACCTTGAGACCTCCTAAACCCATACTTGATATACTTTACACTTATTAAATAAGTGCAATGTTAATAACTTGTAAACTCAGGATTACAAATAGATTTAATGTGTCACATCTCATGTCAATGATGACAGGACCAAATGAGAGTATCTCAGTCTTCTGTACACTGCAACAGGGTGTAGTCACGACTTTTAAAAACACGTTTCTGAATCACCAGGGCCAGCACGGTCAATAAAGCCATCATACCAATCACAGCCACGAGCACAAAGGAAGGAACTGTATGTGAGGTCTGAAGTTCACCTGAAAAAAAAGTGATATTATAGACTCATCTTTGAAAAGTTTTAGTCACCCGGGTCATGGCATATCTAGAGGACTGGACTTTCTGATTATTGTTGAAAATATTTCACCCCTCATCCTGTCTAATTTAACACTTGCTTTATGTGCATAACACTATGGTGGATGGATTATGGCAACTGGACTACCTATAAAGTCAGATCTATACTTTGGCCATGCCATGCTTCAAAGTGGCCTTGTCATCTTACTATAAGCAGACACTGGGGGTTATTTACAAAAACTGGAGGGTGCAAAATCTGGTGCAACTCTGCATAGGAACCAATCAGCTTCCAGGTTATATTGCGAAAGCTTAATTGAACAAGCTGAAGTTAGAAGCTGATTGGCTACCATGCACAGCTGCACCAGATTCTGAATGCTCCAGTTTTAGTAAATCTCCCACCCAGAATCTGCAAAGAAGAAAGTAAATACCCCTCCTGCTTCCCTGATCATTAAACATTGCTACATTCAAGTGAAATCCATGGCTGAAGTCTTCTTCAGAAACCAATACTTCTAGTCACCAGCAGAAATCAGTGTTTTTTACTGCTGACTGCCACATCACTTTAGACGTATTAGTGACATACCGGTGGAGGAGCCAAAGTGTACGGCTGAAGGCCAGGAACCCCACACGCCTGAAATTGGAGTGGCATTCCGTGGTATACCCACTTCCCGACCAGCGCCGCAAATAGGCGGCGGTCGGCTTTGAGCGGCTCTACCGGGACATAGCCTGCACCTACAGGCTATATCCTGGTATCATTTTTTAGAGCTGGCAGTCGGCTATCCAGGGGTAAAGCCGCTCGGTCGTTATCCCACTTGGTGGGAGGGGACACCCCCAGACCCCCCCCCCCGTCGCCTTCCACCGCTTTTCTCCGGCCTCCCGTCCCACCGGCCATGTATTTTCTTTGGTACTACTGGCTGAATGGAGTGGCAGGGGAGTGGAGTAAAGATGTGTATGTTGTGGGGGGGGGGGGGTAAACTGAAGCTATTGCTTTGCCCTGGACAAAGCACACATTTGCTTTAATAGGAATATTCAATGTGTGTGAAGTTTTTTTTTTTTCTTAATCCTTTGCATATGTAGTCTGTAATTATATATTTACAAAGGGGTCAAAATGCGATCCATGGGTGGCCCTGCCAGCCACTGTCTGCCTTGACAAACTTCGATCTGAAAATAGGAGAAGCCAGGCAGAAAATTGGTAACTGAGCAGCCGATGCGGCCAAGCAGCTGCTATCACTGTTGGGGTATATTGATAACCATGGGCATCCACATAGCTTAGCATGGATGTTAGATATCTTTCATTAAGCCTTCAAACATAATAATTTAAATAGACTGTATGTTCTATTTTAGGTGAATGAAGCTGAGCAGGCACCAATGCCAACGTTCATCAAAGCACAAGTCCGTGCAATTAAAAAAAAAGGCAGCCCCTCTCACTAGTCTCTTGATTTTTGCTAAACTTGGCCAACCCCTTTGAAGACCTTATCTCCTCCACAGATAAGCAGTCTTCCTTGATGTCTGCAATCTAGATGGGAAAAAAATAGTTTGCCTAGCTGCCTGCATACTAACCAACCTTAAATTGCCTTGACCTGTCATTTAAATGGTTATGTAGGCAACAAATGTGTATATGGTCATGTATATGGTCATGTCCCCAGCAGTTAATTTGCCTAAACAGGATATAGTTAGCTTTTGAGACACAAAAAAAAAACTGCGTTGGGCTCAGAGCCTGATGGAACTTAAAATGAAACTGAAAAGCTCACCAGATTTGAACACAATGGGTCCCTGAGACAACCTGGCAGCAGCCATATGTACTGGAGAATGGTGAGTGTCACGTCTGTGCCTTGGATTGTGACATCCTTGTGTACAGCGATTCGGAGAAGTTCCATTATGGCAGACAATGACATTACAGGACAGGTATACCTCCTCAAAACTGTTAAATTTAAAAACATGGACGCTGAAACGCTGTATCCTCTGGTCGGAAACTGCATGAGTCTGCAAAGTTGTGTCTTGAGGGCATCTAAGGAGAAAAGGGAATTCAACACAAAAGAATCAGAATGCAGAAATATAGGAAGCAAAGTGAAGCTTTGAAGTGAGTTTTGATTGTACAGAATAGTTACCCTTGTTGGATGAGACGGTAGATTTGCTCATTGTCTTCTAATGATGGAGAAGCTTTGCAGTTTTCAACAAGTATCTGTAGATTCTGGTCACTGGACACCACTTTAAATTCCACATACAAGTGTCCATGGATGTCAACCTCATAAGGATACGTTGTAATCAGATCACTGAATTCCTGGGACTGATAGATTTGCAGAGAGACATTATAATGACCTATAGAGACTACATCAGTCACTTTAGGGTGAAGGCTCATCCTAAGGGTCTCATTCATCTGCATTTCACACCTCACAGGGATTTCAATACGATGGATGCTGGTCCCCAGGATCGTTCCATAGACTGTGTTGACATAGTAGGTTTTTCCATCTTCACTCTATTGAGAGCATGCATAACGTTTTATGTACTAGACACAAATGACATGATAAACACAGCACATAGCAATAGCAGAGTATTGTACCCTGTTAATCATCAACTAATGCAGAAAGTTTGGGGTTGAAGTGGTACCCTTTATTGGCTAACTTAAGTTTTTAAAGATGCAAGCTTGGGGAATGACTTTAGGTTTATAAAGCCTAAAGAAGGGATACAAGGCATCTCGAAAACTTGTATCTTTAATAACTCAAGTTGGCCTATTAGGACATCACTTAAACTCCAAACTTCTTACAATAAATACTCTACATGCAATACAAAAGAAGATATACATACAGTATATCCAATACATGGGATTTTCAGTTGAAGATATAACAAAGCAAATGCAGAACTTTAAGAGTCAACAAGAAAAATGAGTACATTATCTGCCAGTGCTATTGCCAATGCAGCTACAGACATCATCCCGGTATTGTTTTTCTTCTGCAAGCGATGCTCTTTTTTGTAAAACAAATCCTAGTGGCTAAATAGCCAATGGATTGCTTTTACAGGTGGCAGAAGGAGCACCCCCCCCCCCCCAACCGCCACACTCCAGTGCCTTTCCAGGTTCTCCCATACCTCTGGGGAGCTCGGGACTGAAGCTGACAGTTACACCAGCTTACCATAGAGATGATCTGGGACTGGATGTACCCTGATCATCTCTATGGTATAAGAAACTTGAAACAACAAGTATTTTGTCACTTTCAATTTCGGTCATTTGTTTACGAGCCATTACTGGCTCGTGAAAGCACTGAATCAAATAGGTCTTGGTCTGATCTAATGCTTTTAAGGGCAGAGAAGACATTTGGGGTCCAATAGACCTCAGATGTCTAAGTAACGAGAACTTGTCAATGCTATTTGCTATCACAAAGGGTGTTTACATTCCTTATGATAATAATAAAAGTGATCAAAAGAAAAATGAAACAGACTGTAATTAAAAAAAAAAAAATTAAAATAAAATAAATAATAAAATAAAAAAATGTTGTAATGTGCCCTGTCCCACTGTGATAATGCCCAAGGATGAACGCACATGTCCTGCCTGTGTCAGTGCATAAACAGGGATCCCACCACACATGTGAGGTATCGCCGTGAACGCCAGAGTGAGAGCAATAATTCTAGCACAAGATCTCCTATGTAACTCTAAATTGGTAACCTGTTAAGGCATTTAAATATCACATATGGAGATTTTTAAGTAGCATAGTTTGGCGTCATTCCAAGAGCGTGTGCAATTTTAAAGCGTGACATGTTAGGCATCTCTTTACTCAGCATGTCATCATATTTTATACTTTCCAAAATTGGGAATTATATTGTGTTTTGGTGCATAAAAAATTATTTAAATGTATTTTTTTCCAAAAAATTGCATTTGAAAAACCATTGTGCAAATACCATGTGAGGGCCTCTGCTTAAAAAAAATATAATGTTTGGAGGTTGTAAGTCATTTTCTAGCAAAAAATACAGATTTTTACATGTAAACAAAACGTGTCAGAATAGGCCTGGTCTTAGTAGACAATGCAGTAAAATGCAAGGTCCAATTACAAGGTCTGGGTCTCCTCCCCTTATAAAAAGTAGCTGCATGATAGTGCTTCAAAAATGTCATCTTGCAAGATTTAGGCTGCTCTGCATTTCCCAGGTATATTGCTAGAAGAATAGCAACATCATGCCTTACAATGCAGAAGACAGAGGTAATGTAAGTATATTATCTAACTTCTTTACTTATAGATATGTTCATAAAGTACTTTCATGCAGCATTTTTTTATAAGGGGGGACCCGGACCTAATAAATAGCGATTGTATTTTACTGCAAGGTCCACTTTAAGGCCTGGTTCACATACACTATATTTTCAAAAGTGTTGGGACGTCTGCCTTTACATGCACCTGAACTTTAACCACTTTAACCACCAGTTATCCTGACCGAACGTCATATGACTTCTTTCGGGATAACCCACGATCGTGCGTCCGTGGGGGCGTGCATCGTGGCGATCGGTGGTGGGGTGTGTCAATCTGACACACTGCATTACTCATCTCGGTAAAGTGCCTCCGTCAGAAACTCTTTACCACATGATCACGGCTGATCACAGTGTAAACAGGAAGAGTCTTGTATCGGCTTTTCCTCTACCCGCGTCTGCAGATGTGAATAGAGGAGAGCCGATCAGCAGCTCTCCTGACATGGGGGTCTCTGCAGGTTGTTTATCACTGCAGCCCCCCCATAAGATCTCCACCCAGGACCACCAGGATATGCCCACCCAGGATCACCAGGGGTGCCTACCCAAGGCCACCAGGGAGCCCACCCAGGGCCACCAGGGAGCCCACCCAGGACCACCAGGTAAGGCACTAAATGCCTCAGAGGGATGGCACTCAGTGCCTATCTCTGATGCCTGCCAGTGCCACCTATCACTGCCACCTATCAGTGCCGCTTATCAGTGTCCCTCAGTGCTACATATCAGTGCCACCTATCAGTGCACGTCAGTGCTGCTTATCAGTGCCACCTATCAGTGCCCATCAGTGCTATATATAAGTGCCTCATCATCAGTGCCACCTCATCAGTGTCAATCAGTACTGCCTCATCAGTGCATGTCAGTGCAGCCTCATCAGTGCTCATCAGTGATGGAGAAAATGTACTTATTTACAAAGTGTTGCGACAGAAACAAAGAAAAATGTTTTTTTTTCAAAATTTTCAAAATTTTCTGTCGTTTTTTATTTGTAGCACAAAAAATAAAAACCCCAGTGGTGATCAAATACCACCAAATAAAGCTCTATTTGTGGGGAAAAAAATGATAAAACCTTTGTTTGGGTACATTGTTGCACAACCACGCAACTGTCATTCAAAATGGGTGAATGAAAGCTGAAAATTGGTCTGAGCAGGAAGTGGGGAAAGTGCCCAGTATTGAAGTGGTTAATGGCCTCCCAGTCTTAGTCCATAGGGTTCAATATTGAGTTGGCCCACCCTTTGCAGCTATAACAGCTTCAACTCTTCTAGAAATGCTGTCCACAAGGTTTAGGAGTGTCTATGGGAATGTTTGACCATCCTTCCAGAAGCACATTTGTGAAGTCAGGCACTAATGTTGGAAGAGAATGCCTGGCTTGCAGTCTACGTTCCCAAGGGTTACTCCCAGAAATTTGGTGAAAATTACAATGAAACATTCGCTCCTGTCATAAAACACTCCACCATCAGAGCACTTCTTAGCGTTGCAGCTGGGAAGGGCGGTCAAATCCCTAGATATTAAAACTGCTTTTCTATATGGAGATATTAAGGAATATATCTACATGGAGCAACCACCAGGGTTTGAGCAAGGAGACAACCTTGTGTGTAAACTTCAGAAGAGCATCTACTGTCTTAAACAGTCTGCAAGGACGTGAAATGAGAAAGTCAACAAAGTGCTTACTAGAGAGGGATTCTCTAAAAGTAAAGCAGACCCCTGTCTCTACTCCAGGAATCAAGGAGACAGATGGGTATACATCCCTATCTATGATGATGACATTCTAACCTGTTTTGAACAAGAAGGGGATTACAATCACATAGTTCACAAGCTGAACGATAATTTTGAAATCAAAGAGCTAGGAAACATTAGCTTCTATCTGGGAATCCAAATAGAGAGAGAAGAAAATGGAAGTTATCTTCTCAACCAATCTCAGAAATCTTGGAACAATTCCAAATGCAAGATGCAAAGAAAGTGAAAACTCCTATGGAACCAGGCTATCTAAAGGGCAATGAAGCAGAAAATTTGCTAACCAACAATGACACGTTTCACAGAGCAATCGGTAAGCTGCTATAGTGCCTTGAAAAAGTATTCATATCCCTTGAAATTTTCCACATTTTGTCACATTACAACCAAAAATGTAAATGTATTTGATTGGGATTTTATTTGATAGACCAACACAAACCTGCACATAATTGTGAAGTGGAAGGAAAATGATAAATGGTTTTCAAATTTTTTACAAGTAAATATCTGAAAAGTGTGGCGTGCATTTGTATTCAGCCCCCATTACTCTGATCCCCAAACTAAAAACTAGTAGAGCCAATTGCCTTCAGAAGTCAAACAGAGTCCATCTGTGTGTAGTTTAATCTCAGTATAAATACAGCTGTTCTGTGAAGCCCTTAGAGGTTTGTTAGAGAACCTTAGTGAACAAACAGCATCATGAAGGCCAAGGAACACACCAGACAGGTCAGGGATAAAGTTGTGGAGAACTTTAAAGCTGGGTTAGGGTATAAAAATTATCCCAAGCATTGAACATCTCACTATTCAATCCATCATCCAAAAATAGAAAGAGTATTGCACAACTGCAAACCTACCAAGACATGGCCGTCCTCCTAAACTGACAGGCCGGGCAAGGACTGCATTAATCAGAGAAGCAGCCAAGAGGCCGATGGTAACTCTGGTGGAGCTGCAGAGATCCACAGCTCATGTGGGAGAATCTGTCAATAGGACAACTATTAGTTGTGCACTCCACAAATCTGGCCTTTATGGAAGAGTGACAAGAAGAAAGCCATTGTTGAAAGAAAGCCATAAGAAGCCCCATTTGCAGTTTGCAAGAAGGTGCTGCGGTCAGATGAGACCAAAATTGAACTTTTGGCCTAAAAGCAAAACGCAATGTGTGGCGGAAAACTAACATTGCACATCACCCTGAACACACCATCCCCACTGTGAAACCTGGTGGTGGCAGCATCATTTTGTGGGGATGCTTTTCTTCAGCAGGGACAGGGAAGCTGGTTAGAATTGAAGGGAAGATGGATGGAGCCAAATACAGGCCAATCTTAGAAGAAAACCTGCTAGAGTCTGGAAAAGACTTGAGACTGGGGCGGAGGTTCACCTTCCATCAGGACAACGACCCTAAACATACAGCCAGAGCTACAATGGAATGGTTTAGATCAAAACATAGTCATGTGTTAGAATGGCCCAGTCAAAGTCCAGACCTAAATCCAATTGAGAATCTGTGGCAAGACTTGAAATTTGCTGTTCACAGGCGCTCTCCATCCAATTTGACAGAGCTTGAGCTATTTTGCCAAGAAGAATGGGCAAACATTTCATTGCCTAGATGTGCAAAGCTGGTAGAGACTTCCCCAAAAAGACTTGCAGCTGTAGTTGCAGCAAAAGATGGTTCTACAAAGTATTGACTCGGGAGGTTGATTACAAATGCACCCCACACTTTTCACAGATTTATTTTTAAATGTTGAAAGCCATTTATCATTTTCTTCCACTTCACAATTATGTGCCACTTTGTGTTGCTCTATCACATAAAATAATAAAATAAAATACATTTACATTTGTGGTTTTAACATGACAAAATGTGGAAAATTACATGGGCTAAGAACACTTTTTCAAGGCACTGTATATGTTGCCACTGTGAGTAAAAGTAAAGTATTCTCTACTAACAAGAAGCTTCCAGCACATGATTTCAATACTTTGCCAACAGAAACAAGGTCCATAAAGAGATGGATGAGCGAGTTAGGGGTGGAGGAACTTGTCTGGCCTGCACAGAGTCCTGACCTTAAACAGATAGAACAACTTTGGGATGAATTAGAGTGGAGACTGCGAGCCAGACCTTCTCATCCAACATCAGTGCCTGACCTCATAAACGCTCTTCTGGAAGAATGGTCAAACATTCCCATAGACACTCCTAAACCTTGTGGACAGCCTTCCCAGAATAGTTGAAGCTGTTATAGCTGCAAAGGGTGGGCCAACTCAATATTTCTTATTAACCCTCATTGAGTACGCATCAATTTTTATTTGTTTTTATTTGTTCTGTTACTGTTTATGCTGCAGAGTATTTGCTCTAACATGATTGCATTGTTTATGAATTTATAGCTACTTTTATTATTTATATGTGACACTTATGGTGTTTTTTGGTGTTTATTCTATTCCTATTCACTTTATGGATAGGTTCTCTTCAATGAATTTGGGTTTAGCGTAATCTTTATACACGTATTAGTTTTGCTTTTCCAAGAGATATCCTTGGGTAGATTGCAGCTTTTTTCATTCATTTTTTTTATTTTGTGTATATTCTTTTTTCACTACAGTGCGGTATATCCTTTTATTTTATTTTACAACTCAATATTGAACCCTACGGACTAAGACTGGGATGCTATTAAATTTCATGTGCGTGTAAAGACAAGTGTCCCAATACTTTTGACAATATAGTGAATGTGCGGCCGTGGGTTCATGCCTGGGGCCCAGTGCATGTCTGTACGCCAGTTCAGGTGAGATTCAGGTCTGAATTTTTGCCTGAATTCGCACCTGAACTGGATCCAAACATGCATAGGACCTTTTTGCAATCTGATCCACGGCCGCCCCATTGAGATCCGGTGACACGCGCCTGTCACGCGAATTCGATGCAGGGAGACTTTCATCCAATTCACACATATCATGTCATTTTGCAGGGTATCAAGAGTTCAGTAAACCTCACCAGAATATTGGATCCACATCCACTAAAAGGTATTTGAATGAAGGCAAAATCTTCGTCAGCCACCGCTTGGCACAGAGGATCTTCAAGGTGTATATCAGATACATCTAGGTGAGCTTCAGCTACCATACTGAGGGGAAGCTGATATTCACCACCATTAGAAAGACAGTGCAGTGCTCCCTCTGGCTCATAGCCTTCTGTGGGTGTTGGCAAAGATTCATCTGACAAAAAAAAAAACCAATAAATAATATGTAAATAATCAGTGCCTATGCCACCCTAAAGAGAAAACAATAAATAAACTGTGCTGCTGTATATGTGTGAGTAAATCCAATAAACCTATATACCTGTATACTATACAGCACCACTAAAAAACAACTATACAGTTATAAAATACATGGTGCACCCATAATAAACAATTGTAAAATTATAAAGTGCTTAGAAGTGTTAGTTCTAACACAAGAACAATATTGTGTAAACACTAAAAAAGGTCAGAAGAAAAATGTTATAATCTGTATTGTGCTTTCATTTCACAGAAACTCATGTGTATCAATTCATGTGTGTTCGGAAAACTTAAGTTAGAATTAGTTGTGCTTTTTATAGGTAAATTTAGTTGCCACACTATAATCAGTGCGGCTGCATTTATTTGGCAAAATCATATTCTGCTTACTGCATGCAGGGAGTGCAGGGGGGCTGTATAATACAGTATACTTGTGCTGTGTAATGTAAATGGGGGGCTGTCTAATACTGTATACATGTGCTGTGTAATGTAAATGGGGGGCTGTATAATACTGTATACATGTGCTGTGTAATGTAAATGGGGGGCTGTCTAATACTGTATACATGTGCTGTGTAATGTAAATGGGGGGCTGTATAATACTGTATACATGTGCTGTGTAATGTAAATGGGGAGGCTGTATAATATAAATGAGCTGTGTAATGTAAAGGGGGGGGGGGGGGGGCCCCTTATAATATTAATGGACTGTGTAATGTAAATGGGCTGTGTAATTATTTTTTTTATAAAAACCACGGGCAGTAATTGTGATGCATCATGAATCGTTAACAGGATACATGTAATCTAATCGAATCATGAGACCAATGAAGATGCACACCCCTAAAAATGAGGTGCTCTAAAGGCAGTTAATTTTACCCATAGAGCAGCTGGTATTGCGACAAACGCCTCACCCTGGCAAGCATTTCTTTGGATAAACCTTTAGTACTGCTTTGGCCAAAAAAATGTTACCTGGAAATATAGTTTCTTGGCCCATAGAATATCCATATGAAGTAAAGCTTTCAACTCCATAGACATAAATTGTAAAGGGTGTTGAGTCATGATATACTTCATGTTGTCCTTCACTTTTATCCAAAAAGACATTGAGTGCGCTGTAACCTCTGAAATGTTGTACGGAGAAACTATACCGACTCAGCGGGTGGTGATCCAGGTAGAACCCATCTGTTGACATTGCCTGAGTCACAATCAAAAGATAGTTGAAGTATATGTTTTGTGTTACAAATTTATAATGGCTTTTTCCTACTAAAGAAGGTGGGATGGTAACAAGAAAGGGGTCATAATTATTAACTACACCACCAGACTTCCGTTCTTGAAAGAGATAGGTGACCATAATAGGTTTAGAAGCATTAATTGTAGACATTTCCTTCAAACCAATTTGAATTGGGGTTCCAGCATTCTCAATGAAGTACTCCCTGGGTTCCTTTGCACTGTCAACAAACACCTGGGTTTCAGAACTTGATGTTATCACAGTAACAGAATCTTGAGTGTGGTTCAAGAAAGGCACCAGAACAAAAAAATGGCCCCACTTAGACACAGGATACAACTGTTCAACCAAGGTATCACAGGCAGAGTTTATTCCGGTGAAGCATTTATCGCCACTGACAACTGCTACAGGAACTGTGGATGAGATTCTGGTGCCAGTCAGGTCAAAAGAACTTTGAAACTGAATTGATTGTTGGTATTTGAGACTAAGTGAAAAAGATTGTCCTGTAGTGTACTCCACACCATTATACAAGATTGATCCTGAGACGGTTACATTGACCAGAGCTGTATCTTCCAGACCATTGGCAATAGCAAATTGTTTTGCTATTCCCGATGCAGTGGTTGATATGTAATATTCTGTGCCCAGGTCTTCTACAGATAGGCAGGTCATGGCATCAGCAGTGCCTATGGCTGTGTAAAAACCAAGGACAGATAGAGCAGCATCTGATTGGATTATAGCAGCCTTATAAGTCACGTGCTTCTCTGTGATCATATAGTTGTAGTTGAGGGTCACCAGTTTATAACTGTCCCTCTCGATGTACACGGTCTGGTTGAATTCTGGCTGGAAAACCATTACGGTGACTGTGGCTGGTTTATCGTAGGTGGCAAGATACAGCTGGAATGTTGTTTCTTTGGATACAGAAAAATTTTCCATGAAGACTGTTACAAATCTTGTCTGAGCCCATCCTGTAGAATTATAAAAAGTTTTCCAAAAAGTGTTACTGATATGGAGAACAATTGACCATCATAATAAATACAGAAGTGTAAGCACAACTTAAATTTGAACGAGGTCAACACAGGATGGAAACATAACATAGTGCACCAACAAATAAATAATTTAGATATATGATCCGTCAAAAAGGGTGGCTTCCTTTAAAGTGGACCTGTACTCAAATGGTAACCTAAGATATGCTAACAGTCTTGTAGATATAGATAGATAAATGAAGGGATACATTCAATTAAAAAAAAATGATAAAGCTACTACCTGATATAGACAAAATGCAGCTTCAGGTTTTTCCCAGTGCTGACCACGTAACTTAAAGCCCAGACATCTGGATCAGAATTTACATTAGCTGATTCTCTAGCGAACATGCGAGCCCTATTAACCACTTAAGGCCCGGAAGGATTTCCCACGTTAGGACCAGAGCACTTTTTGCAATTCGGCACTGCGTTGCTTTAACTGAGAATTGCGCGGCCATATGAAATTGTACCCAAACAAAATTTGCGTCCTTTTTTCCTACAAATAGAGCTTTCTTTTGGTCGTATTTGATCACCTCTGTGTCATTTCTGATCCCCGGTATAAACAAAAAAAAACAATATTTCTTACTTTTTGCTAAAATACATATCCAAAAAAATATTTTCATCGGTTTTGGCCGATTTATATTCTTCCACATATTTTTCCCAATTGGCGTTTATTGATTGGTTTGTCCAAAACTTGCCGCGTTTACAAACCATGAGAATTCATTTCTGGCCTTTTTACAAATTTTTTTGTACTATTAATGACGGCAATCTGCGATTTTTATCGGGACTGTGATATTGCAGCGGAAGTGTCGGACATTTTTTACACTTTTAGGGACCAATGACATTTATACAGCGATCAGAAACATAAATATCCACTGATTACTGTGTAAAAGTCAGTGGCAGTGAAGCGGTTAACCTGCAGGGGGTGATCTAAGCGTGTTCCCTAGGCTACCTAGTGGGGGGCTAGGGCAGGAACAGGGGCCCTAGGCTGCCTGTGAGGGGGCTGGGCTGCCAGGGGCATAAGAGATCTAACTGAGTGACAGGGATCAGTAGATCTCTTACATGCTGCCTGAGAGAGCGGGAAACCGCCGTGTTTACATCAGCGGCTCCCCATTTCTCTTCTTTGCTAAGCAATCGCGGCTCGCCGGTGGAGATCAAGTCCGCCCAAGCTGTGGCCACACTCCTGCAGAGTGTGGCGGGCACGAGAGCACACCGTCGTGCTCCTGCCCACTATAGCGCATTTGATTCGCGTGACGCTGACACTCTGCAGCAGTAAATGTACGTGAGCCGATCGGGAACCTGTTAAAGTCTATGGGAAACGAACATGAAAAATCAAAAGTCCTCATTTTAAAGGCTTATATGGAAGTTATTGCCATAGAAAGTGTATGGGAACCTGGGAACTGCCCTTGGGGACATGTATTAATGCAAAAATAAAGTTTTTAAAACAATCACTTTTTCAGGAGCAGTGATTTTAATGATGCTTAAAGTGAAACAATAAAAAATAAATATTCCTTTAAATATCCTGCTTGGGGGGTCCCCTTGGTCTGCCTGTAAAGTGAGCGCATATGTGCGATGTGTAGAACATTCCGCAGCAATAATGACATTTCTAAAGGAAAAAATGTAATTTAAACTTGCTCGTGGCTGTAATGTATTGTCGGCTCCCGGCAATATAGATGAAAAATCAATGAAAAAAATGGTGTGGAGTCAGCCCCCCAGTCCATACCAAGCCCTTTGGGTCTGTTATGGATTTTAATGGGGAACTCCATGCCAAAATTTAAAAAAGAATTGGCGTGGGGTCCCCCCCCCCCCCAAAATCCATACCAGACCCTTATCCAAGCATGCAGCCTGCGCCCCCCACCCCAAAGCACCTTGTCCCCATGTTGATGGGAACTAGGGCCTCTGTGGGCTGGGGAGCATATCGGAATCTGGAATCCCCCTTTAACAAGGGGGCACCCAGATCCCGACCCCCCCCCATGTGAACAGGTATCGGGTACATTGTTCCCTTTCCTATTCACCAAAAAAAGTGTCAAAAAGTAAAAACCACAAGAGACAGTTTTTAACAATTCCTTTATTAACCGTTTGCCGACCGCTGATCGGCATCTGACGGCGACAAGCTGGATCTCCTGCGCAAATCGCCGTCATATGACGGCGGCTGCGGGATCGAGCCTAGTGAGCGCGCGCGCCGCCGGAGGCATGCCCGCACGCTCACTGTGTTCAGGGAGCGGGTGCGGCGGAGTCGATCTCCGCCGGCCACCCGCGATGCCCCCCCCCCCGGAGCGAAAGAACGGAGGTCCATGTAAGTAAACACGGACCTCCGTTCTGTGAAGGGGGAAGGGCTGTGATCACAGCCTTCCTGTACAAGGAGGCTGTGACCACTTCCCTTCCCCAGCTAGGGCAGTCCCCACACAGTTAGAACACGCCCAGGGAACACAGTTAACCCTTAGAGCGCCCCCAATGGCATTTACACAGTAATCAGTGCATTTTTATAGCACTGATCGCTGTATAAATGCCAATGGTCCCAAAAAAGTGTCAAAATGGTCCGACATGTCCGCTGAAATCTTGCAGTACCGCTAAAAATCGCAGATCGCCGCCATTACTAGTAAAAAAAATAAATAAAAACCCCAAAAATGAATTCTCATCATCCGTAAACGCGACCACTTTTGCGCAAATCAATCAATAAACGCCGATTGCGATTTTTTTTTATCACAAATATGAGGAAGAATATAAATCAGCCAAAACCGATGAAAAATTGTCGCTCTTCTTTTGCTTATAGCGGCGATCAGAAATGACACAGCGGTGATCAAATACCACCAAAAGAAAGCTCTATTTGTGGGAAAAAAAGGACGCAAATTTCGTTTGGGTACAACGTCGCACGACCGCGCAATTTTCAGTTAAAGCGACGCAGTGCCGAATCGCAAAAAGGGCTCCAGTCCTAAAGCTGGAAATCCTTCCGGGGCTGAAGTGGTTAAAAAAGAAAAAAGAGTGTCCCGCGATGTACATCCATCATCAATCACGCCGCCCGATGGACCCGAAAAATAGAAAAAATTTTAAAAACTCCGCCTCGATGGGAGGCCTCCGGGCGACTGCTGTATTTTCACTTTGATAGCTTTTATACAGGCAAGGGCGGGGTCACCCACTGACTTAACTGGGTGACCCCGCTCCCCTCAGACGTCACATGAAAAATGTTTTTCTTTTTTAATAAAGGAATTGTCAAAAACTGTCTCTTGTGGTTTTTACTTTTTGACACTTTTTTTGGTGAATGGGTAGGGGTACAATATACCCGATACGCATTCACAAGAAGGAGGGCTGGATCTGGAGGCACCCTTGTTAAAGGGGGCTTCCAGATTCTGATAAGCCCCTATCTGCAGACCCCGACAACCACCGGCCAGGGTTGTCAGGAAGAGGCCTTTGTCCCCATTAACATGGTGACAAGGTGCTTTGGTGGCCAAAGCACCATGCCCATGTTGAGGGCAAGTAGCCTGGTATGGTTGAGGAGGGTGGGGGTGCGCTCACTCGTTCCTCCCTTTCCTGGCTTGCCAGGCTGCATGCTCAGATAAGGGTCTGGTAAGGATTTTGGGGAGGGCTCCATGACAATTTTTAAAAAAATGTTGGCGTGAAGTTCTCCTTAAAATTTATGCCATACCTGGGGGCGTGACCGGGTGTAAGCCGAGCTAGACGCATAGGGGAGAGCTCCTGAGATCCTGACTATTAATCCTTCTTCATCCGTTTGCCTGCTTGTCAGAATCGGCCCATACTGGACACATCTGATTGGGACGCTATCCTGCACCGACTCCCCGTGACATTTTTGTGCGGCTCTTCGGGATCGGTGAGTTTGACTGATTGGGGCCTAGTCTGCCGCCTCCGGCCTAGCCTGCGGCCGCCGCCGGCCTTCCATCTCGAGCTGCCCGGAGCTCTGTGAGACGCCGCCATTGCTCCTTTCACCCGGCGGGGACACAGACACCTTTACCCCTCAGAGCTGGCCGGTGGATGGTGCGAGGGGGAGACTCTGCAGGAACTCATTCCATTCCATGCGGTGTGGCTTGCCGCCGCCATCTTGCCCCACCCCCTGCTCGCCTCATCCACAGCCAGAGTGCCCTGACTGGAGCCCACTTGCACCCGGCTGCTCTGGGGACTGTACGGTGTTGGGATCGGGGAGGCTCTATCCCCCCCTACATAGCGGCCTGTGGCCGACGCTCCGGTCCCTTTCGCGGTGGTCCTGGGGTGCATGGAGTTGGCATCCACGCACCTCTCTTGCCCCTCACTGCTGGTCTGCCTTGGACTTCCTATATTTGCTATTGAGGGCTGATTCTGGAGGAGAGTGGGGGCCTGGGGTGCTCCCTGTCATCACGCAGCCGGCCACCATCTTGGGTCCTGGTCTGGGGGTGACCTGGCAAATCAACCTCTGCCATTCAGTGTCCTTATACAGCTGAGGGAGGTGACTGGGGGGGTATAACCCTGCAAATTGACCTGCTGCGGCCTGGTGAGTTGCACTGCCTTTGAGGCAGCTGCATGTGTCTGCCTGTCCAGATTTCAGGATCCTAAATACCTTGTCTCGGCTCATCCTATGTTCTCTGAAAAGCTCCGTTCCAGCCACCTGGCAACAACTACACATAATGCTGAAGCCACAGGTACCTCCATGCCTGTCAGTTCCCAAAAACGCATCATGTCAAAAGACACGCAAATGCCCGCCTCTAAGGCCTCAGCGGGTGAGCCCACATCTGCTGACTTACTAGCGGCCATAACTGTTTGCAAAGAGACACTTACAGCAAAAAATAGATTATGTCTCCACAGATATTGGGCTCATTCGCAATGACTTAGACAAGTTCCGCTCACGCTTAACAGAGGCAGAGGATTGGATTGCTCAGGTGGAGGAAGCAGTTCATGCAGATTCCACGGAGCTCCACGCTCTTCAGAGACAGGTGAAGGCGCTGCAGGATAAGGCAGTGGACACAGAAAATCGCCTTTGTCGCAATAATCTCAGGATCCTGGGGCTGAGAGAAGGCTGAGGGGGCCAAGCCTGCTGAATTTGCTGAGACTTTCCTGACCAGCCTGCTAGGCCTTCGTGAACTCCCACCAACTTTTGTTGTTGAGCGGGCACACAGGGTGCCTCCTTCTCCCCCCTTACCTGGAGCATCCCCTCAGCCATTCCTTTTGAAGCTTCTTAATTACAGGGATCAGGACATGATATTGGCGGCTGCCAGAAATACCCCAGATCTCCGCTACAACGATGCCAAAATCTCCATTTTTCCTGACTTTTCACCTGAGGTTCAGCAGAAAAGAAGTACCTTCACAGAGGCCCGAAAGAGGCTGCGTGAAAGGGGGCTCAAATATAGTCTCCTGTTTCCGAGCAGGTTGCGGGTGGTGGATGGTACCACGGTCCACTTCTTTGATACAGCTGAGGCTGCACTGGCCTGGCTAGATGCTAAATAGTATACATCCCTACTCTTTGAGAGAGGATGCTGGCAGTACCAACTACATAATGGCCTATTTGCTGTTTCTAACGGTCATATGATGACGGTGCATTTATAATTTCAGGACTGGCGATTTATCCTGCATTGCATGGTTTGTAGCATAATGGGCGATCCATCCTGACTGTTTGTTCAGGCGCTAACATAGAATGGAGCTCACCCGATGGAAGTTTTGTTTAGTTTACTAGCTGCCCTACTGGTCTTTGACTGTCGGGCATAACACTTATGGATCTCACCCTCTTTTCTAGAGTTTGAACTGGGTTAATTGACTCTTTTGGTTATTGTTCTTGGGTAAAAACCACTGCTCCTGGACCCTGGAAAATGGTCACAGGCTGCATTGGTAGGGTGGGCCCTTGGTCCAGGGTATGTTATATTTTTGTGGACTCTCAGGTTTTTTCTTTTTTTGCAGTTGGTTCAGTGGCTCTGTGATATGTCTAGTAAACCTTTTAATCCCTTACAGGTACTGGCTGGTGCATATTTTGCTGCCCCTTTGGTCTACGTTCTCTACCATCCCCAGATTTATTATTCTACTACCCCGTACACCCATTGCTGACTCAAAGAAAGGTTCTTTCATGGAATGTGCGGGGACTTAACTCAAAGTTTAAAAGGGCTTTGATGTTTAAGTATGTTAAGTCCTATGCCCCGCAAATATTTTTTTCTGTTTACAAAAAGCTTTATTGGAAGGTAAGGCACAAAGAGCAGTTACAAAGTATACATCCAATGTAATAAAAAGAGGAATACAATTTATATATAGTATAAAAGATATCAGATATTGCTTTACAAATAAGGGTCCGTTAGTCTTTAGATATTATATCCCAAAGAGACCATTTTTGTTCATATAAGCTAAATTGGTCATGTAAGGTACAATAGATATATTCTGTATGTCTAATTGAAGACATTCTTGATATGACCTGTTGCCATGAGGTATAAGGAGTGCGCCACTTGCATGCGACCATCCAGATGACTGCGCTACAAAGGGTATGCAATAGTTTATTGGTGTGAGATGGAACATTTGGTATTTTCCCGAACAAAAGGCATATCTGAGGGGTAAGGGAAGTTTTATCAATCATTAATTGGTCTAAGTGTTTGCAGTCCCAAAAAATATGTAAAAGAGTTCCTTTGTTTGAACAGCCTCTAAAACAGTTAGGGGAGCAGTTAGGATAATATTGATGTATTCTAGAAGGGGGGTTTACACGCCAAAAAGAAGACGGATGTAAATATAGAAGGCATTATCAATATAAGTGGTAAGGAACTATCCAAAGAAGAACTCCAAATTCTGGGTAAGGGCTTGAAATATGCACCACCTATCAAGGAATGGTGAATATAACTATTACGGAAGATATAAATGTAGGCAGAAGAAAAACCGCACATTTGGGGGGAAGATCTTATGTAGTTATAATAGGATTGACGAGGGGATTGACAAAATCTCCGACAAGTTTGTTTCCTTGAGAAAATGTATAAAAAACCCTGACGTTTGTGAATCTGGTTAATTACTAACTATTTTGAAGGGAATGGGGAGTCTATACGGAAAACAAGCCCTTTTATGGTTTACAAGGTAGAGTGTGGTTATTTGATAACGTATGGGAAACATCGCGTCAGTAGACCTACCAGCGTACGTTCACCG
>BLSH010481670.1:640374-661555 GCA_018402905.1 Glandirana rugosa
TAGGCACAGTCTTTCTTTACCTTTTGTTCCACAGTGAGGTGTGATTCTGACGAAACCGGTAGGAGCTACGCCCGCACGCTGACCGCCCATCTGTTTCCGATTTGCGCATCTGCGCATGCGCGGCCCCATCGCGGCCATTTTGCTTTCTGGTGGATACTGTGTTAGCGCTTTCTCAAAGAGGACAACAATGTGAGTTTTACTCCTTTATCATTAAACGTATTTTAAAAAACGGTATCACACTATTTGGGCTATTTATCCTTTCATGTCCTCACCGGCCTTTCCATCCCTGTGACCTGGAACACTGGGGGAGTATCGGTTGTGACAGCTGGGCTCTGGAGCCATTACAGGAGGAGGAGTGGAGGTTGCCTGGGTCCCTGTGATATACGTAAACAAAGCGTGTCTGACCACTCTTATCAGGGGGTCACATGCTCTCTGGTAAGAGCGGAGTATTTGTGGTGTGGAGTGACACCTTGTTTTCCATTTCTTTCTGACACGGATTGGGGACTCTTTTTTTACACCTGTGACTACCTTTCATCTTTTGATCAACTTGCTTATTTGGACTCATATTCTAGCGCTGCACTATATGTTTATATTTATGCTTTGGGGTTTGATGTTTAACCTTGTGCACAGCTGCTGTGAGATACGTTCACATCATCAGTGATCCGGAAGTATTTTTGTGAATTTTAGTTTCTTTGCGCAGATTATCTTCCTAATATTTGGTATTCTAGAAGGGGACATATACCATCTGGTCATTAATTTAAATGGGGATTCACGGATAGCAGGGGAACAGCAGCTCTTACGGAGATTATTGAACAATGTCTGCCAGTCTCTTATAGAGATGTTGCAGTTGAGTTCTTGTTCCCATTGGAGCATAGGTTTAGATTTTTCTTCGGTTTGGGGAAGCTACAGAGTTTATATAAAACAGAAATCTGTCCTCTATCTCTAGAGGAGGAGATACATATTTGTTCAAAGGGTGAAGGGCTATTGAGGTTATTAATTGCGTAGTGAGAGAGATAGAATTCTTTAATCAAGTTATAGTTCGAGAGTTCCGATTCAGGGAAGTTATAAGTGTTACAAAGTTGCTCAAATGTGATGAAAAGATTGTTCTGTGTTAGGGATTTCAAGCTGGTCAGTCCCGCCTGATTCCATAGAATAAACCTGTCAGGGTTGTTGAGAGCTGAAGGAAAGCGCATGTCGCCAAAAAAAGAAGCTAGAATAGATGTGGGAGGGATAATTGTAATGGGTCTTTATATTTGATCCAAATTTGGAGAGAGTGAGCAACAATTCTATTTAGCTTATACATTTTTTTTGAATTTGAAATATTGGACCAAGCTATGCTTTCTAACCTAAATGGAAGAATGGAGTTGCATTCAATTGTTAACCATGGAGTTGTATTGATGGGGCTAGACCATTGTGCGAGTTGAAGGAATACAAAAAGTATAGCCAGAGGTTAGGTACACCCAGACCTCCCGTTGTTTGCGGCCTATGAAGCAATGCATTATTACATCTGGGCCTACCCCCCATCCACACAAATTTGTGAATAGATCTCTGTATCAATTCCAGTTTATTTTTAGGAATTAAAATGGGAAGGGCTCTGAAATAATATAGACGTTTCGGTAGTAGGACCATTTTGATAGCACAGATTCTTCCCAAAAAGGAGATACGATAGTTAGACCAAATTTTAAGAAGGTTAAGAATGCTATTGAAGAGATTGGGGTAGTTATCTTGAAATAGCGTGTTGTATAAAGGGGTGATATAGATACCCAAATATTTGAAAGAGGAAGAACACCATTTAAAGGGAAATTGATTTTTTTAATTTTTATAATAGGTTAGGTTGAATATTAATAGCAATGGCTGAACACTTATCTAGATTAACTCCTAAGCCCGATACGTTGTGAAATAGATCTAGAACTGAGAGTAGATTTGGGATTGATTCCAAGGGGTCTGTGATGAATAACATCACATCATCTGCATATAAACTCAATTTGAATTCATTTTGGCCCTTGGGATAACCTTTGATTTTAGGGTGATCTCTAGGAGCTTGTGCCAACGGTTCCATAGCAAGGGCAAACAAGAGAGGGGATAGAGGGCAGCCCTGTCTAGTGCCTCCTCTCAAAGGAAAGAATTGGGAGTTACATCCGGGAATTTTGATTCTAGTTTGGGGGTTGTGGTATAATGCATTGAAACCTCTGATAAAGTTATTAGGGATGCCGACTTTAGCGAGAATGAAGTTTAAATAATTCCAACTTACATTGTCAAAAGCCTTGTGTATGTCTAGGCTGATTAGGCAGGTTGGGTGTAATGAAAAGTTGGCATCTTGAATGATATTTGAAATAAGTCTGGTGTTATCAATAATTTGCCTGCTGGGTATAAAGCCGGTCTGGTCAGGGTGTACTAATGATGTAATTACTGTTGCCAGTCTATTGGCTAGAAATCTAGCAAAGGTTTTAGTGTCATTATTGACGACAGAAATAGGTCTGAAATTTGTGGTAAGGAGTGGTCTTTTTGGGGTTTTGGGATCAATGATAGGTTTGCTAGAAGCATGTCTTCGGGGAAATTATTTCCTTTCAAGATGTGGTTGCAAAGATTGGATATCCAAGGAGTTAATATATTTGAGAATTTTTTATAATATGTTGTGGAAAATCTGTCTGGGCCCAGTGTGGTGGATGATTTGAGGGATTTGATCATTTCTTTTATTTCTATCTCAGTGCAGGGAGAATTAATCATATCCATTTCGGGGGGCGAAAGGGAGGGAAGGTTAATTTTATCTAACCAGGTTTGAGCTTTATCGTTTGGGGGAGGGTGTGGACTACAAAGTATATTTTGATAGAAACTAGTGAAAATGTCCATCACTTCCTGTGGGTGGGAGACTGTCTTACCACTTTGGTTTCTAAGCTTGTAGACATGTGTGGGAGAGATCTGTTGTTTGAGTTTCCTAGCGAACATTGTGGAGGTTGAATTGCAATGGAGTAGAAATTTTTCCTTTGTGAATTTGAGAGTTTTTTCTGTGTCAGCAGAAAGTAATGAGTCTAAGGCCTGTCTTTTAGTGTGGATTTGTTTATCTATGTCGGGAGAAGGAGAATTAATAATTTTTTATATAGCTTGTCTAGATCGAATGTCAGAGTTTTAATATCTCTTAGTTTCTCACTATTTTTGGTAGAAGCGATTTTGATTAACTGACCTCTAATAACGGCTTTATGAGCCGACCAAAGGGATTGTATAGATATATCATCTGTGTTATTCATTTTGAAGTATTCTTCTAGGGAGGACATTAAATCGTTTAAAATTCTAGGATCCGAGAGTAGAGAATCATTAATTCTCCAGGTGAATGGAGTGGGGAAACATGCCCACGTGAGAGGTCTCAAACTTAGAGATTTGGTGATCAGACCAGGGGCAGGGGTGTATTTCTGCTCTTGTAGAGTTGGCCAGAAGTATCGGTGTACAGAAAATGTAGTCTAACCTGGCGTAGTTGTTATGGGGGTGGGAATAAAAGGTATACGCTCTGCAACCTACGTTGTGGGCTCTGCAGGAATCAATTAGTTGGAATTTGTTAAGCGAACAGGTTAGTGATTTGGGAAAGGCCTTGGTGTGGGGGGTGAAAGAGCTTCTGTCCAGAGATGGATTGGCTGATAAATTAAAATCTCCACCTATAATTAAATGGGGAGAATCGTGTAGAGCGAGAACATAAAAAAAGGAACTAAAGAAAGAGGTGTGTGAGGCATTAGGAGCGTATACTGATGCTATTGTAACAGCTTTACCTCCTAGCAAACCTTTAATTATAATGTATCTACTCTCAGGATCCTTAAAAACTTTCTGAACATCCAATATAATATTGTTTCTAATGAATATTGCCACGCCCCTAGACTTGGAGGAGTGTCCGGTGTAGTTGTACTGTCTAAAGCCCCTGTCAAAATATTTGGGTGGATTGTTTAATTGAAAGTGAGTCTCTTGAAGGAGAATTATGTCCGCACCTAGGCGTTTATAGTGCTTGAAGGCTTTTTTCCTTTTGTGAGGGGATTTAAACCCCTGTACATTATGCAAAATTATTTTGAGACCCATGTTAGAAACAACAGAGGGGAATTAGAATATGAGAAAATTAGTTGTTAAAGGGGGAGGGTGAGACTGAACCACTACACCTTATAATAGTCAGCAGGAGAAAGACATAACTGGGTGATATCACACATCGCGCACCCAATATGTAAGCATAGTTTCCTCTATTGGATTTAAGCTTTCCGTCATAATAAAAGAACAAAAACATTAAACAGATAAGAAGTCTGTAACAAACTTGAAGGGGATCAAACTTAAGTGTAAAGCTCGTTCTGGCAAAAATTAAGCTTGGACAAACACGTCCAAAAATTGGGCCACTCACCCCACGGGCCGCGTCCAGGAATGCCCCAGCGCAGAGAGTGCGCTTGGGCCGTGTCCAGCAGCAGCACGCGGAGGAAGGAAAGCCCAACTGGGGGGGGGGGAATCATGGCCATTCCCGACCCTCCAGATAAGATATACAGTTAAATTTAAGAACTAGAAATCAAATATACTTGTGCAAAATATGGCATTACCTTGATATGTAAGGAAATATATAAATTTTTAAGTTATCACACAATCTAAGCTGTGAAACTAGAAAATATAGTTAGTAAATATAGTTATTGGGCAGCTGACGATGTCAGGCCGCTACTCACTCCAGATCTGACCCGTATGCTGTCGCTATATTCATGAGGAGGGGAAAAAAAAACTTTTCCTGATGGGGTATGTCCTGATAAAAAATGTAAGAATAACACCAGATTTAAAAAGGGTGAAATGTTTAAATTGGAGAGTTATCCCTGTCGGTGTTAAATTATAGAGTGCATGTGTTGAAGATCAACAGAGTGGAGGAGTAATTTCTGTATTATGCTGCCATCTATCGATGAAAAATGAAATTGCGGCCGGCAATACCATATGTGTCAGGAGTCAATTTTTGGCAAAGTTGTTCCAACTATATTTGAAGCAGTTTTCGGTAATAGTGTGAGGAAGATGAAATTTTAGGAGAAGAGGGTAATAATGAAACATCTCCGGAACTTGTTAAATAACAAACAGACAACCGAAGCGAAAACGTTGCTCTGCAAAAACATGAAAAAGGAGACCAATATTAGTCTCTAGTAGGTTTGCATAATTAGCAGCATGAGGCAAGAGAAGGGACAACTGTCGTATCATGCTTCGGTATCTCTAAAAGTTTGACGCCATCTACGCTGGTCCCAGCGGGAAGCCGGGGTGTTCCAGATTGGAGAAGGTGGTGGGGTATTTTGTAGCCTGAGCGGCGGGTCTGGTTCCAACAGACCCAGCTTAATCAGTAATTCTTTTCCTTCACTTAGGTTAAATACTGTGTAGGTTGTACCATTGTGAGGAATTGGGAGTTTAAAAGGGAAGCCCCATCGGTACCTTATTCTGGCTGAATGAAGGATGGAAATCACCTCCTTCATTTTTCTTCTTCTCTCCAGGGTTGCAGGAGAGATGTCCGGAAATATTTGGATTTTACATCCTTCTAGAATGATGTTAGGAGTGCCTCTGGAGGCTTGTAAGATTTCTTCTTTGACTAAAAAATCTTTTAGACACATAATGATATCACGGGGAGGTTTGTCTGCAGGGGGCTTGAGTCTGAGCGCACGGTGGATTCTGTCACATTTAAAGGCCTCTACCGGTGTGTTTGGCAAAAGATCTTGAAACAGTTTATTCATAGCAGGGACCAGGTCAGTTACCGTTTCCGCAACCCCTCTGATCCGCAAGTTGTTTTGCGTGTTACGATTATCTAAATCCTCCACTTGGGCTTGAACGAAGGAGAAGCTTACCGCTAGTGATTCAAAATCCTTTCTCAGGTCATTGTGGGCGAGAGATAGTTCATCGCGTTTAGTCTCCAGGCGGTCCTTCCGGTTATCCAAAGCCGCTATTTCAGAGGAAAGAGCATTGGTGGATTTGTGCACCTCTGCTTGTATCTTCGCAGCAAATTTTTCGTAAACAATTGTAAGGCTCTCATCGAGATCCGCTTTAGTCAAAGGAGGAGAATTATCGCTGTTTGGAAGTGCGTTAGAGGAGGATGGGGACACAGTGGCAGAGGCCTGTTTTTTGGTACCGTTCTGGCTCATCTTCCCTTTTTGAGCTGAACATAACAGGTAGTTGGTAAGATTATGTTGGTTAGAGCGGCGGCTTTGCGCCTTCTTACCACCTGTCATACAAGTTTAAGACGCGGCAGAGAGGAGAGAAAATGTATCCCTCTCTGCTCCCTCTTCTCTTCTGCTTCCTTACAATAGACTGGTATTAAAGAATAATGATCTTAAATGTTCATCTGGAGGGATCAGGAGCAGTGAAGTGTGTTAAGGGCTAAAACATTTTTAAGCGAGCATTGGTGGGTGTAAATGAGAGGACCCCATTTAGTAATGGATAAGTTCAGGTGGGATCAAGGGACCTTAAATCAGCAGTCCTCCAAATAGAGCCCCAGGGCAGAGTAGGAGAAGGGATGCCACTAGGCCTCAACAGGCCTCCACACGGGTTTCTTTCCAGGTCCTTTAGAGGGATTCTTGGGGGAGTTGGGGAGCCATCACAATCAGGACAGGGGCCAGAGAGGGTGGTGAGGGCACCTGGATGGGTGGGTGGAGGAGATGAGCAGCAGGAGCCGGGAAAACACGGCCGATCGCGGTAGGCCACAAAAGCCGTGGCCTCGATTTTGGGATCTGCGGCCACCGGTCTCCAAACGGCCGATACTGGCCTTAAAATGAAGCTGGAGGTGAGAGGAGTGAGGATGGGGTGGTAATAATGCTCACCCTTGCTTGTAGTGGACGGATGCCCGAGAATGGTAACGGGCCTGTGCAGAGCCTTGCAGGAGACGTCCGCTCTCGTTCCCGGCTAGCCACGCCCCCCCTATGCCCCGCAAATATTACTTCTCCAAGAGACGCACCTCATGGGCAGCAAGATTCTGGCACTAAAAAAACCTTGGGTACGTAATGCGTTTAATGCCACATATTCTAACTATGCTAGGGGAGTTTCAGTGTTGATCAGCAAATCCCTTCATTGCACAGTGGATGCGATTTACACTGATCGTGCAGGTAAATTTATATTGGTAGTCTTGACCATGTAGGGACAGAAATATGTAATAGTTTCACTTTATATTCCACCCCCCTTCTCTGATGAAATACTGTACACTATTCTGGATAAGGCTTCTACATACTGTCCGACTAAATTACTAATAATGGGTGACTTTAACGCAGTGCTGTCACAGGAGTTGGATAGGCCCTGAACCGCTAAAACCAAGGGGGAGACCTTGGCAGGTGGGCGCAGACTGTGGAGTTGACGGAGGTTTGGAGCTGGAAGAATCCCTCTCTCAGAGATTACTCTTGCTACTCTACATCTCACAAAATGGCTTCCCGAATAGATCTGGCTTTCACCAATCCTGCTATGTTGTTCTTACTGCCACTTACCTCCCTAGTGGGCTATCTGATCATAGTCCATTGGTGGTCTCACTGAGATCAGGGTACAGACGCAATGCGTCCATGTGGAGGTTGGGGGTGAAATGGATCTCTCATCCCAAAGCTATGGAGGAAACACCAGGGGTGATGGAGGGTTATCGGCAGTCCAATGCAGGAACTGCTTCACCTGGTATTGAGTGGGATGCATTTAAAGCTTATGTAAGGGGGCACTACATGTCGCTTATGGCAGCAGTCCGGGCAGAACAGCGCAGTAAGACAGCCGCATTACTGAAAGACATAGAGGACAGGACTGCTTTATATACAGCCTCAGCCACCCCCGACAACTTCAACAGCCTACAGGCAGCCAAGAGAGACTTGCACATACACATGACTGAGATAACTAGGTTGAAACTACAGGACAGCAGGCAGACTTTTTTTGAGCAGGGGGACAGGAACGGTAAGTTCCTTGCTATGCTTGCCCAGAACGACAGGCCCTCCACTTTAATACCTGAACTCTGCACTTCAGATGGCACGAAGGTAACTGGCCTTGAAGAAATACTCCACGAATTTCTTCTTTTCTACACCCAAATGTATACTACCACTATCCCTCCGGACTTTGAGCCCTCCCAGCTCCATGCTCTCCTTGATCCACTGGCCTTGGGTTGGCTGTCAGACAGGGAGAGAGAGTTTCTGGTGCGTCCCTTTACCACAGAGGAGGTGAGCGGTATTATTATGTCCTTCCCTTCCGGTAGATCCCCAGGTCCAGATGGTATCCCTATAGACTTTTACAAGGCCCACTGTGCCTTCTTGGCCGCTAAGTTGGCGGCACTCTACATGCTGTGTCTGGCGGATGATACACTGCCCCGTTCCATGCAGAACGCACATATTACTTTAATTTATAAACCCCCCAAGGACCCGACACAGTGTACGTCATACCGGCCCATAGCACTTTTAAACTGTGACACGAAGATCTTGACCAAACTATTGAACTCAAGGCTAAGTCAGGTAATAAGCTCGCTTATTGACTCTGACCAAACTGGCTTTATTCCTCATAGATCCACAGATATCAATATTCATAGACTTTTCACAAACATTCACGCCCAACATTCAAATGCGGGTACCAGGGTCGTAGCCTTGCTCGATACTGAGAAGGCATTCAACACGGTGGAATGGCCTTTTTTATGGGAGGTTCTGCGCAGGATGGGATTGCCGCTGAGGTTCATTCAATGGATCAAGGTTTTATATGCGCAACTTACGGCCTCGATCAGGCTTAAGGGCGCCCTTTCGGCTCCTCTGAGGCTGACTCGTGGCACTAGGCAGGGCTGCCCTCTTTCTCCAACCCTTTTTGCCCTGGCCATTGAGCCTATGGCTGAGGCGTTTTGGGTATCTCCGGAGGTCCGTGGTCTTCGGGTAGGGTGGGTGGAGGAGCGGGTGGCCCTGTATGCTGATGACCTTCTATTGTTTCTACAGGACCCGGGCCCGTCATTACAGGGTGCACTTCAGGTGTTAAATGCATTTTCCAGGGTCACTGGATTAAAAGTGAATTGGCATAAATCAGTTTTATTCCCCATAGATCGGGCCGCTATCTCTCATGCCCCACCTGACCTTCCATTACAGTGGGTAGAAACATTTAGTTATTTAGGAGTGATTGTATCAAGAAGGGCTTCTGATTATATTACGCTTAATTTGATGCCGGTCTTGCAAGAAATGAAGGAGCGGCTGAGAGTGTGGAGCAAGCTGCCATTGTTGTTATTGGGTCGAATAAATATATTGAAAATGAAATTGCTCCCCATGCTCAATTAACTTTTCCGCCATTCTCCTCAGTGGATTCCAAAGACCTTCTTTACACAATTAAACAGTATAACCTCCTCTTTCCTCTGGGGAAACCAAGCCCCACGGTACAAACTGGCCACCTTGATGAGGCCCACGCTACATGGGGGATTAGCTCTGTCGGACAGTCACAAATATTACTTGGCTGCACAGCTAGTGACTGCCCACTGCTGATTACAACCTGTAGTCTCCAATTCATATACGCTGCTTGGGGTGGCCATTTTGGGCTCACTTGAGGCGTGGAGGTTACTACTGTACCGAGGTCCTAGAGCCCCGTACCCTCTTACCCCCTCAATGTTGACCACACTTAGGGCCTGGAACTATGGGATATGGCTGGAATCCAGGAGTCCAAACGTCGTCTCTCACCATACCCCTCTTTGGAATAACCCTCTCTTGTCCCACTTCTATGCACTCCCAGAACCACAGGTCTGGGCAAAGTTTAAGATAAGGTCCGTATAGGACATAACAGAGAACGGGGGCATTCTTCCCTTCCCTTGTCTTCAAGCTAAATTTGGCATCCCTCCTTTTTACCTTTTTAGACATATGCAGCTTGCTCACGCTTTTGGCAGTCATTTCCTCCGTCAGCCTATAACTTTAAAGTGTTTGGATCTGGAGGCCCTCTTCTGTTCGGACTCCCTTATGAAGCCCACTTCTGAGTTGTACTCTCACTTGACAATGATTGTGCTGCCTGACCTCACCGCACTTAGGCAAAAATGGTTGATAGATATTCCAGAGATGGATGATGATGATTGGTCGGACATGTGGGACGTACCATTTAAACAGCTGGTCTCTCTCAGGGATTGGTTAATTCAATTCAAATCCTTCATAGGGCTTATTTTACCCCTACTAGAGTGCATCGCTTAAATCCTGAGGTTTCACCACTGTGCTGCCGTTGTCAGGGGGCCGAGGGAGATTTCTTCCACATTTTTTGGACATGCCCAGCGCTCCAGCCTTTTTGGAGCATGGTGGCTAACACGATCAATGTGGTTGCTGGGATCACACTCTCCCCCACACCCCAGATATGTCTGGTGGGGCTGGTGGTGGGTCTGACAAATACAAATGCCGGTAGGACATTAATAGGTGCTCTATTACACCAGGAAGGCGATAGTGCTCCATTGGAGGAAGCCTTCGGCCCTGACGGCTGCTTATTGGAGGCAGCTGGTTAACTCGCAGCTACCTCTCTATAAGGCCACTTATGCCAATAGGTGTTGCCTGTGTAAGTTTGAAAAAATATGGACCAAATGGTTGGAAAGAGATGACACAGCATAGCAGCATAGCACCTATTTTTTGAGACTGGATCTGAGGGGGGCATATGGGGGATCCCCTTCCTGACTGTATATGTTTATGTACCCACGCATTATGGAATGTGTACTGGAGGATTTGTTCATGTATCAGTATTTCGGAGCACACTAGTTGTTTACCAAAATTTTCCCTTTTTTTTTTTTTTTTTTTTCCTTTTCCTCTCTTCTCAGGGTTTGTATAACAGACGGCCTCTCCTGCGTGAGTTTGGTTAGCCGAATTTGTAGGGCCTGGTATGGATTTTTTTTTGGGGGGGGGGCCCACGCTGTTTTTTTTTATGTTTTGTCATGGAATTCCCCTTGAAATCTATACCAGTCCTGAAGGGCCTGGTATGGATTTGGGGGGGACCCCATGCCATTTTTTTTAATATATATTTTTTATTTTGAAACAAAAGGGGGTTTACAGCTTGCAAACTGACAAGTGGTATAATGATGGACATGAATAGAAACAGACAAGCCAAAGATATCCAAGAATCATAATAATAATCATGGTGAATCTTTAGAGTCTGAGGGGATCCAAATGTCAGCCGGCTAAGGAGAGCGGATAGAAACAACAAGGGGGAGGGGAATAAGGATGTGAGTGGAGTCAGTGGGGAGAAGAGTGGGGAAGGGGTGGGGAGAATTCAGAGAGGGAAGAAAGGAGATGAAGGCGATGAATATAAAGAGCTAGGAGAATGAGGAAGAGGGAGGGAGGGAGCATGAGATGGCAGGAGAAAGGGGAGGTGAATCCTGCGTAGCAACAGGTGTTATGGGTAGGTAAAATGAGTAAGTATAGTAGCATCAGTAAAATCAGATAGAGAAGAATCAGGTAGGGTCCACCAGCAGAGGTATCAAACAGCATGAGAGAGTGAGATACCTACAAGTCAAGTCAGTACGGTATTGAAACTCAATATCATAAAACTATCAACAACTATTAACATTAAGGGGTTGCAAATTATGAATAGCATCTATAGCCGGCAGACCAGCTTGTTTAGGGTGATTGGCGGAGAAGGATTATGACTAGACCATAAAGGTGATCAAATAGGTAATATAACATGTCCTATAATGTCCAGAGACAGTGGGTAGCGTGGGGTGAGAGTAGTACCTCCTGGTGATTTTGATTTGTAAATGCATGCAAAAGACGTGAGAGTTATTTGTGAGTACAGTTCCTAATGTCTTGAGCAGAAGCATTAAGAGCTAGACTGTCTGAAGGAGTAAGCCCCCTTGTCAAGAATGAGGTCCACTTCCGTTGGATTTGAAGACATGAATGTTCGTAGGCAAAGAGAGTGTCTGTTTGTTCCACCTTTAGGAACTTTAGCAGGTCCAATTCTACGTTCTTTTTGATGGTATAAAAGGGATATACGCTCGGTCGAGGATCTTGAGTTGTTGTCCTCTCCAGAATTTGTTTGTGATGTAAGCAAGCATGGTTTTAAATCCGTCCAGGATGAGAGAGAGAGTCTCAGGTGATATTAGATCTTTGGACCAAGCTGATGCTGCAGAGCCGAGAGTGGCTTGCATATAGACACTACTCAGGAGCTTATAAATTTCTGAAATTTTGTGGCGGTTGTGGTCTAGAAAGGTATCCAAGAGAGATGATTTGAAGCAGATGGACCTTTTGGGGCACAAACTGGTCACAAAACGTATTGCTTGCTGAATGCGTAGGTGGTGATGTGCAGGAAGGTTAAACTCCTTGAGAATCATTGATATGGGTAAAGGACGACCCCTTGTTATGTTAAATAGTTGCTCAAATCTCAGCAGGCCTGAATTAGGCCAGGAGGAGAAGGCTGGATAATGTTGAGGATGTGGGAAGAGGGGGTGTCCGCAGATGGTAAGATACTTGGACATAAATGGGGATATGCGCATTTTCTGCTCACCTCTTTCCACGCTACCACCGTATCTCGTAGGAGAAGGTTTTGTTGCAAATGATGGGGTATGGTTTTGATTTTACAATGAAGAAGAGCGTTTAGCCCCACTGGGCTGGATATTTGTTCCTCTAACGTGAAATTAGAGTACCTAGATGCTTGCGCAGTGCAATCCAACCCAACCCTTAGAAAGCACGATAAATTGTATAATCTAAGGTCTGGAAGGTTAGCACCTCCTTCCTACTTGGGTTGGAATAGCTTTGTTAGGGCAATACGAGGCTTGTGACCCTTCCATAGAAAAGTAGTGAGAGCTTTATGCAGCAGTTCAATATCTTTATGTTTTAGCAAGAGGGGGATTGTCTGGAGGGGGTATAGCAGTTTTGGAAAGGTTGTCATTTTGAAGAGGTGGCATCTACCTAACAGGGAGAAAAGGAGGTTTGAATCTTCTTGTGTATTGTGGGGACAAAATTAAGTTGGTAGAGGGAAGAGGGGGTTTTGACAATTTTGATCCCTAGATAAGTGATGTGACTGCGAGTTATAGGGAAAATTGAAAAGGTCGCCCATGGCGGGGGGCGGGTGTAGAATAGGGGCAACATTTTGCTTTAGGAAAAATTGATCCTCAAGACAAAACACAAACTAAACAATTGAAAATGTCTCTAACATGAACCATGTCCTCCGATGGGTTGGAGGTGAAAATGAATATGTCGTCTGCGAAAAGAGCTGTGCGCAATTCGAGAGAACCTATTTTAGTCTCTGAGAGTTTTGGTTGGAAGAGCAGGAATCTAGACAGAAGCTCTATTGCAAGATTGAATAAAAGAGGGGATAGGGGGCATCTCTGTCTGGTCCCTTTGTAAAGATGTATTTTCTCTGAAATGTGTCCCGCTGTTATAATGTTGGCCCTGGGGGCTGCGTACATCGCGTGAATGAGATGGTAAAAGGGGACCAAAAAAACAGACTTAGACATGACCAAGCTCAGTCAACGGAAGCTGACATTGTCAAAAGCTTTTTCTGTATCCAATGTTATAATGGCAGCCTCCCTGGCCGGGCTCGTTTTTGCCATTTCCAGAACCGTTAACACTTTTCTGATATTTGATGTGGTGAATAAGGGAAAGCATTATGAGGGCAAGTCTCTTGGCCAGAAGCTTGGAAATAATTTTTGTGTCCAAATTTAATAAGGAAATCGGGCAGTAGGATCCGGGATCAGTGGGATCTTTATTTTTTTGGGGGATAATTTTGATGTAGGCTTGATGGCCTATAGGTAGATATTGGTTTACATCGAGTATATCCTGATAGACTGAGTGAATCGATGGGGTAATAATATCACATGTTAATTTGAAGAATTCGGAAGTGAAGCCATCTGGGCCTGTTGCTTTCCCTGGGGAGAGTGAGTGCAGGACATGTGAAATTTCCTCAGTAGTCAATGGGGCGTTAAACTGCAAGAGTTGTGATTCAGGTACAGCAGGGAGTGAGATCTTGTCTAGGAAGGAGTTAGCTGCTTGTTCATTGATCTTGGCCATATAGTGTGGCGTAAAATTCCTTCAGGATTTGATTAATTCGCTTTGGGGAGGTGGTTGTTTTGCCGGTTTTGTCCTTGAGTGCTGCTATATGAGTGGGAGTATGGGGGCCTCTGCACAATCGGGAAAGAGTTTCCCTGGTTTATTACCGTATTTGTGAAGTTTAAGATCCAGGAAGGATTGGTGTATTTTTTTCTTGAGCATTGGAGCCCACTGATCAAATTGATCTTTTGCTTTGCGCCAAGCTGCTCTGCTTGACTGTGAATTATTATGGTCTAGGTTAGCTTGCGCTGCACAGAGTGCTTTGCTTGCTTTATGATAGTCTTCATAAATTTTCCTTTTATAGCCAATGGAGTATGAGAGGATCCTACCCCAGAGGACTGCTTTTCCAGTTTTCCAGAATAGATTGGGGTTGTTGATGTGTTCTGCATTGTTGGAGGTGTAATCTGCCCATGTGCCTCGCAGGATTTTTTTAAGATTATGATCGTGGGCCAGATACGATAGGAATTTCCAGATTTTTGGTGTTTTGGGATCTAAGGCCAGACATCTGGATAGAAATAGGTGTATGATCTGAGATTGCGATATCATGTATAATCGGGTCTGCTGCAAGTGTAGTGAGGGAGGTAGTAAGAAAGATGTAATCTATTCTTGAGAGTGAGTTTTGTGGAGGGGAAAAGAAAGTAAATTCCCTGCCATCAGGGTACGCCATTCTCCATGGGTCGGCCAGAGAATGGCTGTCCACAAATTGCGAGAGGAGGGACTGCATGGATTTATGAAGACACCCTTGGATACTGAGACTAGAGATATGTCTTCCTAAGCTTTGTGCATCAATAGAAGCACACAGCCCCATAGACTAGGATGGAAAAGCACTACTGCTCCTCCTTCTTCCTCCCTTCTCCAAGCTAACAGATTGACTTACTGCACTGTCCACGTTCAACTCTTTCCTGTAAAGACTGTAAGCTCAGGGCAGCAGCACTAGGAGAACAGAGCCAGTAGCATTAATACCACTTTAAGAGTTCACCCTACATTTGGCTCAACTAATGTTGACTTAGTGTTGCCTGTATACAATGTTTTATTATGCTATACTGAATTTCTCTAACTATATAGCTTCAAGGGAGTTATGGGACATTTCCTTACTATTACTCATTACAATGTAGAATAATGTGCCTTATGATTGTATTTACATGTAACCTTCCAATAAAAGCCTTTGTAAAAAGTTGTAAACCGCAAATGTTGGGGTAAGCAAACAAAAAGTTTACTAGTTTAAGGTGGTTCTAAAGCTAAAACGTTTTTTACCTTATTGCCTTCCCTGCATTAAGGTAAAAAACATTTTGTCACTGGCTGTACCCTCCCCCCCTTCAAATACTTACCTGAGCGTTGTATCAATCCAGCATTGTGCATGTCTGCAACCTGTAACCTCTTGTCTTTCTCTTCTTACAGGAGCATTGGGCAGCAGCAGGAGCATTCGGTTCCTGTTGCTGTCGGTCAAATCATGTGAGCAGAGAGCGGGCGATGGGGTTGTGTTGGGCTGTGTGGGTCTACGAACCCACACGGCCTGGCTCGGGAGTGGGCACGCACGTCTGCCCCCATAGCAAGCGGCTTGCTATGGGAGCAGACACAAAAGAGGTGGAGCCAAGATTGCTGGCGGGGGGACTCCAGAAGAGGACATTCTAGGCTGCTTTGTGCAATACCATTGTACAGAGCAGGTGAGTATACCATGTTTATTATTTCAATTGAAAAAAAAATTGCCTTTAGTAATGATTTAACCACTTCAGTTAGGGGGCTGTTTTTTGGGTTAGTTGTTTACAAGTTAAATCAGTTTTTTTGCTATAAAATTACTTAGAACCCACAAACCTTATATATATTTTTTTTTTTTTCTAACACCCTAGAGAATAAAATGGCGGGCATTGCAAAACTTTATGTCACACCGTATTTGTGCAGCGGTCTTCCAAGCGTGCTTTTTTTTAATAAATTCATTTTTTTTTGTTAAAAAATAAGAAAACAGTAAAGTTAGGCCAATTTTTTCCCATATTGTGAAAGATAATGTTACGCTGAGTAAAATGATACCCAACATGTTATGCTTCAAAATTACGTCCGCTCGCGGAATGGCGACAAACTTTGCAGCTTAAAAATCTCCATTGGCGACGTTTAAAAAATTCTACAGGTTAGCAGTTTCGAACTACAGAGGAGGTCTAGTGATAAAATTGTTGCTCTCGCTCTAAGGTTTGCGGTGATACCTCACATGTGTGGTTTGCACACCGTTTTCATATGTGGGCGGGACTTATGTATGCGTTCCCTTCTGCACGCGAGCTCGCAAGGACGGGGCGCTTTAAAAACATTTTTGTTTTGAATTATTTATTTTACTTTTTATTTTTACACTGTTCTTTTTAAAAAAATAAAAATGATCACTTTTATTCCAATTATAAGAAATGTAAACATTCCTTGTAATAGAAAAAAGCAGGGCAGGTCCTCTTAAATATGAAATCTGGGGCCAAAAAGTCCTCAGATCTCATATTTACAGTAAAATGCAAAAAAAAAAATGACAGAACAAAAAAAAAACGGGCCCTTTAAGACCATTGGGCGGACGTCACTTCTGACGTCATTTCCGCCCTGCCGTACTATGGAGCTGAGTGAGCGGCTTCAGCCGCTCACCTGGCTCTCGGACACTGGGGGGGACGGATCGGATCATCTCCGCCGCTGCTGGCGGGTCTGGTAAGCAGCGGAAATGACCGGAAAGCGGCACCATTCAGATATCCCTTCTCAAAGGTAGCGACGTCATATGACGTCCACCCAACGAGAAGTGGTTAAGCTAAAAAATGCTGAGGGATTAATACTACTTTAACTAGTTAGCGACCGCCCACTGTATATATATTGCAGCAGGGCGTGATCTGACACTTCCGGGTCTGGGGTGTGCACGCGCGCCGTCGGTGGCCCATGCCCGCTGTGATTGAACACAGCGGGAGTAAATCAGTGTCCGCCGGGATCTGCCAATCGTTTATGAGAAAGGCAGAACTAACACAGATCTTTACATTTCCCCAGTCAAAGCACCTCCCCCAAGGTTATTAATCACTCCTAGGGAACACATTTAACCCTTTGATTGCCCCTGATGTTAACCCCTTCCCTGCCAATGTCATTAGTACAGTGACAGTGCACATTTTTAGCACTGATCACTGTATTAGTGTCACTGGTCCCCAAAAAGTGTCAGTTAGGTGTCCGATTTGTCCATTACTAGTAAATAAATAAATATACCATAGTTTATAGAAGCTATAACTTTTGCACAAAACAATCAATATACACTTATTGGGGATTTTTTTTACCAAAAATCTGTAGCAGAATACATATTGGCCTAAATTTATGAAGAAATTAGATTTTTTTTTCCATTTTTATTGAATATGTTTTATAGCAGAAAGTAAAAAATAATTTTTTTTTCAAAATTTTTTTGTTTATAGCGCAAAAAATAAAATCCGCAGAGATGACCAAATACCACAAAAAAATCTCTATTTGTAGGGAAAAAAGGACATCAATTTTATTTGGGTACAACATTGCATGATTGCGCAATTGTCAGTTAAAATAACTCAGTGCCATATCGTAAAAAAATGGCCTGGTCAGGAATGGGGGAAACCTTCCGAAGGTCAAGTGATCAAAGCCCAACTGAACCCTTAAATGAGAAGCTCGTTTGGCTGTACTTCTCCTGTGGATCACAGGATTGCAGTTCATTCTGCACCCCTGTGACACGTTTTCAGCGGACAGCGGGCTGAAGTCCATTGTCTGCTAACGTCACAGAACTGCTCCAGGCTCAGGGAAAGATCACAACAATGGAGTCGCCCAAATGACTGGACTGGCACTTAGCTCAGCCTGAACCGGCCGTTCCTGCCCCCTCCACAGCCCAGCGCTCCAGTGAGCATGGGGAGGGGGCAGTGCAGAGAGCGGTGACTGACAGTCACCAGCTCTCTGCTTACGGAGCTCTTAGAACTGAGCGATCAGCAGTGTTTGATCGCAGGGTTCTCAGTGGGGACCAATGCTGCTAGGTAGCAGTATAATTCTGAAAAAAAAAATCCAATACATCTCTTTGAATTTATTACTCTAATGCAGTTAATGCACTTTTTACTTTGTGACTGCAACACATTAGTAAATTAAAAGGGCTCCAGTTAAGCTTTAAAATTAAAAAAAATATACAGTATATATCTGATGCTGGGTCTACTTTAACGTCTGTGGAGCAGGAAACACAGACAGTGCCAGTCTTGTCCCATTGTAAACAAGGATTGGCTGAAAAAAATCTGAATTAACCATTCACTGCTATTACCTACAGACCTCTATTATATCAGACATGAGAATGTGAAATTGGCCTATACACGTTAGCAAAATCATATATGTCTAAATACAATATTTAGCCCTTTCAAACTTAAAAGCTCGTATATGAAGTTAGAAACATATTTAGTTTACCAGCAGCAATCATTCCCATGAAAAGTAGGAAGATAAAATATCTTGGTGTTTCTTGATTGTGGAGATCCATGGTCCGCAATCTTTACAAATGCCTAATATCCCAGGGATTGGTAGACTTTTATACATCGTCTTATCTCCTTATATTCAGTTTCATTGGTCTGCTGAATTCATGCCAAAACAAAGCTTGGAAAGCCTTGAAAATACATCACAGCACCATCTGTTTCTGATTGTATTTATTTCTTATCAAATAAAAAACTATGTTACACTTGGCGGTGTATTTATAGAAAAAAAATTTGCATAGCTGTCTGTGAAAACTGCATGTAAATTCATCCTGTGCAAAATCAAATGTTCTCAGGCTATGTTCTCTGCAAATTGAATGTTAGTCATTAAAAAAATGTGAATGGGGAACGTACCGCACTAGATGGAGCTGAGGAGCATACTTATTTCTTACAATACTTAGCTCCATCTAGTGGCCATTCACACAGATTGAATTTAAAGCAGAACTCCGGGAAAAAACTTTTTTCCATGTCCTTGTTGCTGATCTCCTACCTTCACCAACTATGCCATCCATCTTCTGTAGTTCCTCTGCAATAGCCTGCTGAACTTTCTAAAAAAATGGTTTTCCCCTGTGATTTCCTGTTTGCACGACCGCTGGAGCCTTTCCATCCTGTAGTGCTAGCAGCGGTCTGACATGCCCACTTGTAGTTTTTCTAACAGCGAGCAGAGACCTGTATTTCCACCCTGCTCACTGTAGTGGCCAGAGGGGGTCTCACAGCCCCCGATCTGTAACGTCCATAGAGGTGGTTTCCTCTCCTCCTCTGCTCCCTCCTCCTCCTCCTCCTCCCTGCCAGCACAGCCCTCTCCCGCCCTCTCATCAACAGAGCGGGGATCTAGCTATGCCAGGAATTCCTGGTATGCCTGGCATGTCTGCTATGTGAAAACGCAGCTTACTTTTTCTCCTCCTATCCCCGCATTGGATCAGTGCGCACTGTGTTGTCTATCACAATGCGGGGATAGGAGGAGAGAAAGGGAACAGAGTTTTTACATAGCAGACATGCCAGACATACCAGGAATTCCTGGCATGCCTGCTACACCGCTGTAACTTATGATCCCCATTCCCGGATTGTAATTGACAGCGCAGAGCGCACTGTTCCATGCAGGGATGGGAGGAGAGAAAGTTCGGTGTTTTCACATAGCAGACATGCCAGGATTTCCTTATATGCCTGGCATGTCTGCTATGTGAAAACACAGATCTTTCTCTCCTCCTTTCCCCGCATTGGAACAGTGCGCTCTGCGCTATTAATTACAATCCGGGAATGGGGATCATAAGTTACAGAGGTGTAGCAGGCATGCCAGGAATTCCTGGTATGCCTGGCATGTCTGCTATGTGAAAACACCACTCCCTTTCTCTCCACCTCCTCCTCCACACTGATAAGTGGCACTGGTGGGCACAGATAAGCAGCACTGGTGGGCACTGATAAGCGACACTGGTGGGCACTGATAAGCGGCACTAGTGGGCAATGATAAGCAGCACTGACAAGCGGCACTGGTGGGCACTGATAAACAGAACTTGGCACTGGTGAGCACTGATAAGCGGCAATGGGCAATGATAAGCGGCACTGGTGGGCACTGGTTTGACCGCACTGATGGGCACTGATAAGCGACACTGGTATGACCGCACTAATGGGCACTGATAAGCAGCAAGGGGCACTGATAAGCGGTGTTGGGCACTGGTGGGCACTGATAAGCAGCAATGGGCAATGATAAGCGGCACTGGTGGTCACTGATAAGCAGCACTGGGGGGCACTGATAAGCAGCACTGGGCACTGGAGGGTACTGATAAGTTGCAATGGGCACTAATAAGCGGCACTGGGCACTGATAAGAGGCACTGGTGGGCACTGATAAGCGGCACTGGAGGGCACTGGTATGACCGCACTGATGGGCACTGATAAGCGCCATTGGTGGGCACTGGTAGGACTGCACTGATGGTCACAGATCAGCCGCGCTGATGGGCACTGATGAGACTGCACTTATGGGCACTGATAAACTGCACTTATGGGCAGCGTGTGTAATATATCATTATGGGATGTGTGTACAGATCAGTAATGATTAAAGAAAGTAAGGGAAATATGTTTATCTCCTGTTGTGTCTGGAGGGGAGAGAAGACATGCTGTGTGTCACTGGTTAGTGGGCCTGGTTGCAGAATGAGGGGCGTTATTTATGTTGAAGTGGGCTTGTTCACATTTACATGTACAGGCCTAGTGTACCTCCCTCGGGCCGGCACCAGCGCAAGGCAAATCAGGCAGCCGCCTGGGGGCGCCAGAGTGGTGGGGGCGGTAAATTCATCCTTGATCAGTCTTGGAGAGGAGTCCCGACGAATCCAGGAGCAGAGCCAAGTGTCGGCACTTGGCTCCATTCCCTTGCAGGCAGTGGCGCGACTAGTGTGGGCACCAAGTGTCCCACACAGCGCGATCTCCGCTCTGCAGTCTGCATGGCACTTCTCCCCGCCCACCGGCTGCAGGTTACACTGAATTCGCCCTTCCTCCCTCGGCTCTGATCTGTTCCTGTACAGACGGGAGGAGCCCGGGAGGAGAGACATCGCTCAACACGCTGATCTGAGGTCTGTGATTTTTACAATGGCTGTAGACGGCACTTGCCGGAAGGGGTGGGGGAGGATTTGGAGAGGGAACATATGGAAGGAGGCTGACAGAGACAAGCTAAAAACGTGGCGGGGGCGGGGGAGAGATAAGAGATTACTGTATGTCCTAGAGGGAAGTTTTGGGAAAAGAGATTACTTGTGCTGGGGGGGGGGGGGGGGGGG
>BLSH010481670.1:664361-677521 GCA_018402905.1 Glandirana rugosa
AAAAACGCCAATGCATAACGCCGAAAAACGTTGACTTTTTTTCCTTGACGTCGGGCCCGACGTTTTGTTTATTTTTTTAGATACGCCTGTGTGTATGAGGCCTACCTGTTCGCCGAACACCCAAATTTGTGGGGTGCTCGGCGGGATAGACTTTAATAGTGTTTGCGGTTCTGATCCGAACTTTTGCATTGTTCGAGAGAGAAACTGGACCGGGGGTGTTAGGCCCAACTCTACAGGGTACATAGTAAGCTTCATAAAGACAAGGTTTGATGAGTTTAATATGGAAGAACATGAGTGACCTGCACAGAATCACAGCCTCAACCCCACCAAAGACCTTTGGGATTAATTGGGAATACTGATTGTGAGTCAGGTCTTCTCATCCAACATCAGTAGATAAACTCACAAATGCTCTTTTGGCTGGATGGGCACAGATTATCACAGACACAAATCTTTTGGAAAGCCTTCCCAGAAGAATGAAAGCCGTTATAGCCAAAAACGAGGGTTCAACTCCATATTAACAGCCATGGACTTTAAATGGGATGTCCAACAAGCTCATATAGGTGTAGTGATCAGGTGTCTGCAAACTGTTAGCTATATAATGCAGCTTTAAATTGAGTTTATAAACTCTGAACTAATGTTGTACTCAGTGGTCACCAGAAAAGGATCCTTGGGTATACAACGCACGCCATTTAAATTGTTTTATTCCGTGTTCATATTGTTTACTCCAAATCTGCACCAAGCTCGTAGAGATGGTATTTATTTTACATATTACATATCAACTTGTTCTGATAATATGAGGAAATGAGCTTTATCTGTTATTGGTAAGTGCCGTGAGAGTTTGGCAGGTGTAGATATGAACTATTTTGTTTACAAAAAGCAGATCAGACGTTCAGTTCTTTTCATGCACGTATTTCATTTCTTTCCTTGTTTTTTCATAAACTTTGCCCTTTTAATTTTAATTTAATTTAAATCTGACAAAATCTGGTTGGTCAGATTTCAGCAAAATGTAGTAATAATAATTAAATACAGTAATTGGTATTGTTTTTACTGAATTGTAAATATCACATCTTTGTTATCTGCTGAGGCAACCCTTGGTACAACCATTTTGGGAGGTTTCATTGTGAAAGACGGTGACTAGACATGTGTGTTTCATTTTGATGCGTTTGCGGATGAAACCGTAATTTTCTGAGATTCGGATGTATACGGATCTCTGAATGTACATAGAAATGAATGTCAACAAAAAAAATGTATGTCACATGATGCGATAGTAGTTCGAGCCCATTGGATGGACACCTGGCAATATTGTTCAATCAGGTCGTGCCATTTCTCCGAAAGCGTCCAAAAATATTGAATTCTTCCGATCCTAATCTGTCTGATTTGATAATATGCTGAATATTTAGCAATCTTCCGGAAAAACTGAACATTTTTCCAATCCACCTGGACCAACGAATATAAGAAACAAATGCCGAAGATACAAAACGAATTCTATAAATGAATCGGGTCAACATAACGAATATGACAAAACGAAATTCTTCAATGAACCGATGCAATTTAAAACTAATTCCCGTGTGCACATCTAATGATGACATTGAAAGACAGGTAACCTTTCCCAAAATTGTGAAACACCAAACTTGAAACCTCTGGCTGTAAACTTGGTGCTTCTGCAAAGTAGGGTAAACTGCGCCTGTGGGTATAAATCATGAAACAGCTAAATAATCAGAAGATTTGACACTGAGCACTATGTTCTTTTGTACTCATCAGTATCTAATCTTGCCAAAAACTTCAGGTATGGAACAATGCATATCAATGCATGTCATATATACACTATACTGTATGTATGGCCACCTCCAATGAAAGTCAGTCTGAAACTATAGCTTCAAATGAAAATATCATTAATCTTTGCCTTTTGGTGGACCTTAAGTTTGAACAAGTCTGTTGTGTTCATTTTTTATATCACCACGTTTTTTCCAGTTTTTCAATATTGAACACTTTGAATAATTCA
Source organism: Glandirana rugosa (assembly GCA_018402905.1). Classification (NCBI taxonomy): domain Eukaryota; kingdom Metazoa; phylum Chordata; class Amphibia; order Anura; family Ranidae; genus Glandirana; species Glandirana rugosa. The sequence continues at coordinate 666,364 of BLSH010481670.1, forward strand.
CATTCTGATTCTAAAATGTATAGATGGATTGGAGTTGAGGCGCTTAAGTCAAACACAGATTGATCCCACAGTTCAGATATAAACCATACTAAAGTGTTCAAGGGCTCTGGTTGGCAGCTTACAGACATGGAGAGGCATCTTAGAGGCATTTTGACCGAGAGGGGTTCCTTTCGTGACGGAGCGCAAGTAAGGAAACAGGTCCACGGGAGAGCTGACTTGGCGATCCCGGTCTGAGCAGACCTTCATTTACAGGAGTTGGCTCAAAAAAATCCCTGTAAACATACCTGTGAGGTTTGAAATTCTAAAATTCTGGTACAGCGTTGCACTTTCACTTATTTGCACTGTTTTATATGCACATGTTTGGTGTTTTTGCATTTTATTGACACAATATCTGCACCTTAATTTCATTTATATATAATTGATGAATTTACTGCATTCCCGGTTTTTTACATAAATCTCTTTTTTACATTTTTTACATATTTTATTTTATATATATTTTTTATATGAATTATATTATTAGCACTCAGTAATCAATTCTCACCAACCCATCCTGCTTTATAACACAAAACACAGACGGCGCCAAGCTCACTTCTTTTATCAGATTTTGGGTAATAACCCAGGGATACAGCAAAAAACAGGGATGCCAGACCAAATGTTGAGATATTCAGCATTCACAATGGTGTCTACTTTTGCAGCCATGATATCAATGATATCTCTAGTATAATTGACTAATGGAACCACAGTGAAGTATGTCCCTCAGCTCTGCACAGGGTAAAGTTGTTCAGATACTGTAAATAGTCACTTATTGCGATGCAAACATGTTATACTTACCTCCTCTGTTTGTTTTGCACAGAGCAGCCCGGATCCTCCTCTTCTCTGGTCCCTCTTTTGTGCTCCTGGCCCCTCCCTCCTATCAAGTGCCCCCACAGCCAGTAGCTTCCTATGGGGGCACCCGAGCAGAGTCAGAGCTCCGTGTATCCATGCCCCGACCAGACCCCGCCCCTCTCTCCCCTGATTGGCTGACTGACTTTGATTGACAGCTGCGGTAGCCAATGGCGCCGCTGCTGTTTCTCAGCCAATCAGGAGGCGTGTCCCGGACGGCTTAGACATTCGTGGACATCGCTGGAGAGAGATGGGGCTCAGGTATGTATAAGGCCTCATACACACGGACGTTTTTATAGCCGCGTTTTTGAGCTTTTTTTACAGTTTGAAATCGCCTCTCCATGTTATTCAATGGCCTCATACACACACACAGCAGCAGGAAAAGACATCACCGAAGGAGGGAGAAGAGCCGTAGAGGGGAGAAGTAATCGGAAGAGACGCCGGAGCTGCCTTAATGAAATACTTTAAAAACCTGTGTACTGTGTTTATTTTTGACACTTTTTTTAGGTGAATAGGTAGGGGTATAATATACCCCATACTCATTCACATAGGGTGGGGGGGCCGGGATCTGGGGGGCCCCTTGTTAAAGGGGGCTACAAGATTCCGATAAGCCCCCGCCCGCAGACCCCAACAACCACCGGCCAAGGTTGTTGGAAAGAGGCCTTTGTCCTCATCAACATGGGGACAAGGTGCTTTTGGGTAGGGGGATGCTGGCTCCCCCCTGCCCCAAAGTACCCATACTCCCCATGTTCAGGGTATGTGGCCTGGCTTCCTGGAGGGGGGACCGCGTGCTCGCCCCTGCCCTTTCTGGATCTGCCGGGCTGTGTGCAAGGGTCTGGTATGGATTTTGGGGTGGACCCCACGTCATTTTTTTTGCTGTGGGGTTTCCATTAAAATCCATACCAGACTGAAGGTTCTGGTATCGTCTTGGGGGGGGGACCCCACAGAAGTGTATTTATTTATATTTTTAATTTTGGTGGGGTTCCTGTTCAAGATCCTCAGCACACATGACGCACCGCAAGTCGGATTATCATGATCCGACTTCTGGTGCGACTTCTATTCAAATCAATGGTTTACCATAAAGAAACATTGATTTTGAATAGAGGCAGAGAAACATGGCTGAAAGCTAGTACAGCTAAATGTGCATTGACGCCAATGCAAAACGCTGATAAAATCATGTTTTTAACGCCACTTTTTTCCTGGCGTCTGTACTAGCTTTACAGCTCATTTCTTATAATGCCCATGTGTATGAGGCCTTATGGGGTGCTGGGGGGGCTGCTACACACTTATGCCTTTACAACTCCTTTAATGCTGGGGCATTAGTAGTCACGTAGCAATGGCATACATTCAAGTGGTAATACAATGAACTGTGGTGGTGCCAGTGTTTCGTCAGATTTGGTAGTGTTTGGAAGTGACGTTTGGAAGTGACGTTACTACGTCACTATACGTTTCCTATTCTGACAGAACACGAAGGTGGCAGCAGACATCTTAATACGTCCATGCAAGAATGTCACACTTATTTTAGCAGTAAACTCAGCTTACATATAATGAAATAAAGTACCTCAACATGACCGAATGAGGGTGTCAAAAAATGTTGTCTGTCCTTTATGACTATTGGTTTGGCGATTAGCAGTGCAGGGTGTACCAAGATGGCCGTCGCCACTTTCTGACTGCAGCCTTGCCGGTTTTCAAATTCAAGACAAAAACACTATCACAGATTTAAAATACTGTATTACACTATATAAGCTGGCTTTACTGCTGAAACAAGTGTGAAATTTCATACTTGCCTGGGTGTAACAAGATGTCCACTGCTGCCTTCATGTTCTATCAGAATAGGAAACCTATTGGCTGAAACGCATTGCACATGCACAGTATGCAAATTTTGTTGGTAATGTCATGTCCGTTACCAGATCTGACGAGTCGCCTAATCTGACCAGTCGCCTAATCTGACGGAACACCCACTTCCAAAACAGGCCCAAATTATAGGTATAAAAAATTCTAAATTGTGCATTTGTACTGGAACTACAATCCAAAATATGACATCTGGTTAGACAGGTGACCAGTGGTGGCCCATCCCCTTAATCCATTCACCTGGCCCCTAATCTGCATGCAGGGCACCGGACGCATGGATTTCAATGTTTATTTGTTTTTTTTAAGCACATGGTTAGAGCCAGAGACTTTAATTGGCTTCAAAAAAGGGTGGGCTCGGGGCGCAGAGCACTGTGCCCTGAGCCCACCCAGTTGAGTGACAATAGCGAATTAATATTCACTATTGTCTTCCTGATTCTCCTCCCAGCTAATCAGGAAGCCTGTCCTGAGACCCGATTGGCCAGGGAGTCTTAGGACCCACTTCCTGTTCGGCCGGGAGAAGAAGACCCCGGAGCAAGGGAAAAGACATGATAGGAATAATGTGTGCAGCAGGGATGGCTGACCCACAGCCACATCCAGCACTCCCCGACTTGGACAGTAGAGGGAGGAGGAGGGGATATCAGAATGTCATCCCAGACAGGACTCGTCACTTACCTCCAAAGGTAAGGAGGCCTCTGACCGTTGACTTCCCGCTCGTCCATCCCCCGCTTGGGGGGAGTGGTGATCGCTGCCTTCCCGTTTGTCCGTCTCCTGCATGGGGGGGTTACTCGCACCCCCCCCCCCAAAATATTAAGCATCAGCCACCACTGCAGGTGACAACTTTAAACTGGTGCTTTATTGATCCAACAGTATAATAATTAAAAAGGTCAATATTGCTAATAATCAGCAATCATTTCTTATGGATCAGAGGCTGTTTCATTCCCTTTATTCCAAGCTGTTCCATGGCAGAGAAAAGAGGCAACTTTTCCCTAAAGAGTATAAATTCACCTTAAAGAAGTTTATTTACACAAAACAATTTTCTAATCCAATTTAGCACCAAAATTAAAGCTGAACTCTAAGCTGATATAAAAGACACAAATGAATGCAGTTATGTAATACTTCATTGTGTGTATTTATTAAATAAAAGCAGGATAGCTATCTGAATCTGACCTGGCATTAATCGCTTGCAATTCCTGTACAGCAGGGCTTGAGTTTGAAAGGAAGAAGCAGTACAAGGAGTCGATCAGTTCATGTACTGACAAGAAGCATGCTGATAGGAGGAGAGAGCAGAATGACGGAGAGATGAATCACAGGCTGGGGGTGGTGTTCATGATGACCTGGGCTCAGAAAAGATGGCTTGAGTAATGATTGACTGAGAGCATCTAGTGGCAGAAAAAAGTATGGCAGATACATTTCCACATTGAAGGTAATTATTGCAGCAAAGCTGGTTTTGTTCTCTGACAATTAATATCTATCTTTTTATATTTTGCTGCTTCTGCTTTAAGTTTAGCTTCAAAAAGTGTGAGGTTTGAGATAACAGTTATCGTTAACTAATTTCCCAGTTCAACGGCTGTTTTCCAGATCTGTGCATCCTTTTCTTTTATAGTAATGCTTCTGTATCACCAAGGCCATCACTGACAGCATAGCCAGGACAGCAATCACAGCCACAAGCACTGAAGACGGGACTGTATGCGGGGTCTGGCTGTTCTGAAGGTGCTCTCCTGTAGAAGAAGAGGCAAAGGAAGCTTTATAAACGATAATTACTGCGATTATATAGACAGTCAAGCTTATTTAATAAAGAAGTGCAAATAACTAATGATAATGGAAAAACCAGAGCAACCAGTCACATTTTATTTTACTACATTTAGATTAGTGAAAGACTAAAGAAATGCGTTGAAGGGAAATTGTTTTCTTTTTTTACATTGCCATGGAAGTCTATAAAACGGAAAGTAAAACTACTTGACCACCTCAACACTGGGCACTTTCTCTCCCTAGCTGCCCAGGCCATTTTTCAGCTTTCAACGCTGTCACACTTTGAATGACAATTGCACGGTCATGCTACACTGTACCCATGTGAAATTTGTATCACTTACTTCACACTAATAGAGCTTTCTTTTGGTTTTATTTAATCACTGCTTGGTTTTTTATTTTTTACAAAAAAAAAAGACCAAAAAGTTTGAAAAAAATGTTTTTGTCAGTAAATTTTGTAAATAAGTATTTTTTTCTCCTTCACTGATGTGTGATGATGAGGCGGCACTGATGGGCACTGATGAGGTGGCACTTATGGGCACTAATGAGGCTGACCCCACTAACCATTGGAAAATTGAGTGAACATTCAGAAAACAAAAAAATTCAAATGAAATTCTACTGGTGTATGGCCAGTTTACTTTTATGTACGACGAAATCTGGATTGTGTTGCATGCCTTCCCCATCAGAGCTATACAATTCAGATTTGATTAAAAAAATTCTGAAGCTATATTAGTCATTGGTTTATGATTCTGCCTGATTTAGGTTGGACGTAAGGGGCAGATACAATATCTCCCTAAGAATACCAGTAAGAAAGGTATTGTCAGGACACCTGGGGTTGGGTGACAGATTCACACCGCTGGGGTGCGAATCGCACCGCAGAAGTGCAAAACACACGCTAAGGTTGAGAAGCGCAACGCTAAGGTTGTGGACCTATAGCTGACTGCTGCTAATGAGCTCCTGCTGGTACGGGAAGATTGGCCCCTGTAGCACTGACACTGAAACACAGGGGGCTAATGCATCGGTTTCCCCAGGGCGTGGAGTGTAAGAGCCAGTAGGTATTTGCCAGAGCCTCTGGTGGTGAGGATGGATTTGGCTGCAACTGGATCCAGGTTGTGGCTCCTGGGGTCCCCTAGCTCACACTCGGCTTGCTACAGGTGGCAGAGAGGAAGCAGCAGCGCAGGAACAGCAAGGATTTTAAGCGGCCTAGCCAAAGGTCAGGGGGGCCACAAGCAGACAGTGACAGACGGAAGAGCATGCCAAGGTTGGGGTAATAAGCAGACAGGAGAAACAGAGAACAAGCAGAAGGTCGGGGTATCAAGCAGGCAGGGATAGTCAGAACAAGCCAAAAGTTGGTAAACAGAAATGGACTCGGAGCATACGACAGGAACAACCACACTCAAAGCCAAACACACACAACACTGATCGGCAAGGAGGCTTTGCAGCACATGGTCTTAAATAGTGTTTACTTAATTGGAGGCTGGGGTGGAGTTCACTGAGAGGAGATTACTTAGCCTACAGGTGGTGATGTGAACGGCCTCTAAGCTGACACAACCAAAGAGGTAAGCAAACAGACAGGACATGAATGGGTTCATGACAGGTATTCCCTAGTGGTCTTTCATAAATAGTACAAACAAATGGCCACTGCCCTCACCTATAACTGTCCTTTGCAGCAAGGAGCACACGGAAGGACAACGCATGCAAAACAAAACCAAAGAAACTCTAAGCTCAACTTACTGACCAGTATCCTGTCTAACAGTATGTGTTAAAAACAGGGGTTTATGGTGCACACATTTGCAAATACATGCGTAAGCTACAGAGCCCCATCAAGGCACCCCATTAGCACTGTGGCGCTAACTCGAAATTTTGAGAGCCTCCACGGTGGAAGCACATGCATTATAATGGATAGGCAGAGGGCAGGTGAGCCTGGAAGGTGGTTGAGGGGGCGCGCTAGACACCTTTAAAGCCATGGTGCTACATGCTGGGTGTCCAGTGTGCCCCTGTGCCTTTAAGGAGGGGTGGGCTCCTTCTGCCCTCTGCCTAAAAATAATGGGGTGTCCTGACGGGATTCTGTAGCTTATGCATGTATTTGCAAATGCGTGCGGACTAAACCCCTGTTTTTAACGCATACTGTTAGACATAATTCTTTTTTTTTTAACTCATTTCAAATTCAACAATGCATTCCCCTTATTACAGATATCTAAATGCCCCCAGTTTTCCCTCCCCCCTCTCCCACCAACTCCCCATCCCTCGCACCCTCTTCATTTCATTATACAAAACCATAGAGTGCTTTCTCTAGTCTCCTATAGATTTACATATTCCGGTACCAGTCCTGGTGTGTCAAGCCATTTTTTCCATATCCTTTCGTATTTAATTTTACTCCCCCGTTTTATGTAAGCCAATTTTTCCCTTATTATCGTGTGGTGTACCATTTGAATCCAATCCTTTATAGTGGGTGGTCTAGGTTTTATCCATTTCCGAGTAATCTCTTTCCTTGCTTGGTATAAACATCTCATAATTGCTATACATATTGACATTGGACCCACATTTTGATCTACCTGTCCCAGTATACACAAGACTGGGTCCCTCTGTAGCTCCAATTCAAATGTTAAATTAATTTTCCTTATTACCCCTTCCCAATATCTATACAGCTTGGGACACCTCCAGAGCATATGAATCAAGTCCCCAACTGGAGCCCTACACCTGGGACATTATAATTCAGTTGGTTGCAAGCTGATCTGTAAGTTGAGTTTGGAATTTCTTTGGTTTTGTCTTTCATAAATAATATTTAGTGACACCCAAAAATTGGATATCACTTGTTTTTTATCAAATTCTCATGGCAAGAGGATCTTGAGTAACAAGTTGTCCCCAGGAGATCAATTGGACAATCAGCTGGCTTGAAGGTCTGATAGAAGCTAAATAAAATCTTTCTGAGGATTTACAACGTAGCAGAACTTTTTGTTTTCTGATCCCCGATCACAACTAAATTCCATGCAATCCTCTTAGCCCCAGCGCATCTCTAAAACATTTACAACATTTAAAGTGGTAGTAAACCCTCCTATCATTTTCAGCCAAGGAAGCTGCCATCTTTGCCTCTGTTTAATCTACAACTGCCATGATGCTGCACATGTGATCATCTATGACACCAGCCATTGGATGGTTTGACAGTTTGGTTTAGAACACAACCAATGGGAGTGTTACATTTCCGGCACGTGCCGGAAATGTGACTGGTTTTTAACCTGTTAAATGCATGGGTTTACTACCGCTTTAAAAGAGGACATAATAAGACAGCTCACCAGATTTAAAAACAACAGGTCCTTGGGATAACCTGGCTGAGCCCAGATGAACCTTAGCACTATAAACATCACGCCGGTGCCTTCTGGTGAGGCAGCCTTGAGTACAACGGTTTGGGGTGGTCTCATTGTGGCAGACAATGATGTTACACGACAAATAGACTTGTCCAAAATTAGAGAACTTGAAAACATGTAGACTAAAGCGTTGCATCCTTGGGCTGGGAACTTGATACGTTTGTAAAGTAGAGTCCACAGGACACCTAAAAGTAGAAAAAGCAAAAAGGTTAAAGTACAACTAAAGGCAACATACATATTTTAGTAAATCCTCATAGAAATAACTGAAAGTTACACAGGTTAATAAACATAACTGAAATTATTATTTTCCTACCATGTAGCTACCAGTGTGGTATGTAATCCCCCATTCATTTCTTCTTTGCTATACACTGCTAGAGATGATGGGAGGAGTTCAGCAGAGCTCAGATGTCATTTCCTTTCAGTGAATTATCTTGTCAATCCAACAGACCTCCAGCTTTCTATGATGCTCAGTCTATTTTACATAACACACACCCATCTGCCCATCAATAGCTGGGTGTGTGTGCTATGTAAGTACAAGTCAGTATAGGTTCATTTGTACACAGATCTGTCTATTAATCTGTGTGTTTCTCTCTGCTTGCTCTCCTCTGGTAATTTGTAAACTGGCAGAACGAAATCCAACCTAGACAGAGCAGTGGGCGGGCAAAGGCCGGACATAGGTGGGAGTGGGCAGGGCTTCACTGGCCCATTGTGGGCAGAGCCTAATCAGGGCTTCTGTGTAGAATGAATGGCTGAGATTTCCATGGATATAGGAACCCCTCCTCCAGTGATGTCAGGGCGTTTCTGCAGAGAGAGATAGACGCAAATGGGGACAACATGTGTTCTGTTCAACACAGGCAATTCGAAAACCAGGAAATAAAGTTGTCACCTCACTAAAGGAAGTGCACATGAGAGCTGGAGCCAAGGTAGAGATCTCACCATCCTTACTGCTTTTTGCAAAACAGTGACATGTTTAACAGACTGTATAGGCGCATAACATATTGATTTCTTCATTTTGACCATAGTTCTACTTTAAGATCACTTTAACCACATCAGCTTCGGAAGGTTTTCCCCCCTTCATGACCAGACCATTTTTTGTGATTCATTACTGCGTTACTCTAACTGACAATTGCACTGTCGTATGACGCTCTACCCAAATAAATGGATTTCCTTTTTTTTCCACAAATAGAGATTTCTTTTGGTGGTATTTGATCACCTCTGTGCTTTTTATTTTTTGCACTATAAACAAAAAAAAGGCAGACAATTTTGAAAAACAATATTTTTTTCTTTCTGCTATAAACATTGGGTATACATATCCAATAAAAAAAATGTAAAAAATCTAATGTATTCATCAATTTAGGCCAATATGTATTCTGCTACATATTTTTGGTAAAAAAAAAATTCCAATAAGCGTACGTTGATTGGTTTGTGCAAAAGTTATAGCATCTATAAATTAGCGGATATATTTATGGCATTTTTATTTATTTATTTTTTTACTGGTAATGGCAGCAATCAGCGATTTTTAGTGGGACTGCGACATTGCGGCGGACAAATTGGACACTAAGCCACACTTTTTGGGGACCAGTGACACCAATTCAGTGATCAGTGCTAAAAATGCACTGTCACTGTACTAATGACACTGGCCGGGAAGGAGTTAACATCAGGGGCGATCAAAAGGTTAAATGTGCTCCTAAAGGGTGCTTTCTAACTGTGTGGGGGAGCTGCTTTGACTGGGGGAAAACAGGGGCCTGTGTTTCTGCTTAGCAGAAACACAAGATCTCTATCTTCCCCCTCTCAGAGAACGGCGGTCTGCCTTGTTTACATAGGCAGACCGCCATTCTGCCTCTCCTAAGAATGATTGCTGGGTCCCGGTGGACATCGGGTCCACCGGACCCACTGATTGGCTCCCGATGTGTCCAATCACAGCAGGAGTGGCTCGCCAGCAGCACGCGTGCCCCAGGCCCAGTGCACAAAATAACGTACAGGTATGTGGATTTTTGCGCAGGAGGGCGCCCTGCCGCAATATATCTGCATGGAGCGGTCCATAACAGGTTAACCACTTCTGGACCGCCTGCTGTCATTATATGGCAGTGCTTTACCGTTGGATACTGCTATTATGGTGGTAGCAGATAGCTACCATAACCCCGGTATTTTTTTTTTTTAAATAGCAGGCAGCCTGCTTTTAGATAAAAGTGCTCTCTGCGGCGGATTTGCCACGAGATTACTTTTATCGGGGGTGGGAGAGGTGCCCCCCCCGGCACTTTTTAGGTAAAAAAATAACAAAAAAATATTAAAGTGCCCCATCCTGCCGAACTCACGTGCAGGAACGAACGCATATGGAAGTCGCGCCCACATATGAAAACGGTGGTTAAACCACACATGTAAGGCATCGCCGTGATCACTAGAGCGAGAGCAATGATTCTAGCACTAGAGCTCCTCTGTAACTCAAAACTGGTAACCTGTAGAAATGTTTAAATGTTGCCGATGGATATTTTTACGTGCCAAAGTATGTCGCCATTCCATGAGCGGGCGCAATTTTGAAGCATGACATGTTGGGTATCAATTTACTCTGTGTAACATTATGTTTCACAATATGGAAAAAAATTGGCCTAACTTTACTGCTGTCTTATTTTCCTAACTCAAAAAAGTGCATTTTTTTTTAAAAAAAGGAGCTTGTAAGACCGCTGCGCAAATACGGTTTGACATAAAGTATTGCAATGACCGCCATTTTATTCTCTAGGGTGTTCGAAAAAAAAATTATATAATGTTTGGGGGTTCTAAGTAGAGTTGAGCGAACACCTGGAAGTTCGGGTTCTGCTGGTCCGTCCGAACTTCGGGACAAAGTCCGGGTCCGGGTCCGGACGGAACCGTCGGGAGACCCCGAAAGGTCCTGAAAGGATGTCGGTAAAAACACGGATTTTCAAGCCCAGGGGTAACTAAAGTTACCCCAAGCAACAGGCACGCTAGCAAGCCCAAGGCAGGCCTGGGCCTGGGCCTGAAACAGGGCTTCAAGCCTGCCTGGTCGTCTTGGGCTTGAAGGTCCACAAGCGAGTTGAGATGAATCTTGGGGGTTTGTAATATATTAAAAAAAAAGCTTGTGGGATCTCTTATTTTACCGCCAGTAACGTTATGAAATACAGTTTGGCATAAACGCGTCGCCAGAATGTTCGAGGAAAAAAATTTTTTTTTACGTGAAAAAACTCAATCCTTTTATTCTGTCGTCATTTCAATCCGGTTAAAAAAAGGTATAACACTTTGTATTACAATGTGTCTCATTTAACTATGGGTTGTACAGTACGAAGTTTTAACGCGGGCGA
>BLSH010481670.1:705805-724026 GCA_018402905.1 Glandirana rugosa
GCACTGCACCAAACCTTCAATCTTGCTAGCACACATTTTCCCAGATACAACAACACAAATAACAGGAAATGTCTGATGTTACTTACAGGTTCTGAAGATTCCTGTTATAATCTCTTGTTTTAAACTCTGGTTTTTAACTCACCACTTAGTCAAGGTCCACTTGCTCAGAGGTCCAGCAAGCAAAGAGGTAGCAAGCTCAAGATGAGCAAGCTCTGAAATGAGCTCAACAGAGAGCTTTATAGGAATTCAATCACCTGTGGCCAATTAACCACTCCCCTTAATTAGCAGTCTAAAGGAAGGAAAGGGAAAAAAAGCTATTTAAAAAGTGACAGAAAAAAAATGTTAAAAAGCTGCAAAGAAAAAACCCCCAAAAAACAAAAACTCCAAACACAGCAAACACCAGCAGTCTAAATCAAAGCTGTTTCACTAAAAGTTTCCCACTCCTTTGCTCTTAACCAGTAAGTTCAGGCTATGACACCATAATCACAATGATTGTGGTTTCCTCTCGCAGAGGTAGCACCTAGAATGTATTTAACTGATTTATGCTAAAAATTTAGTTGGGCTTCAAGAAACCTTGAGAGCAGACTCCACTATTTTAAAGAAACCTTTACTAAACAAGTGTGGGGCTGCCATGCAGATCCATTTCCCTTTGTATTAATAGAGGCTCTGAGTTTAGTGTGACTGTGTCAAACAATTATTTTAGCTAAGGACAATCAAACATTATCCGTAGAAGGTCAGGCATGCATTTTTTTTGTATTTCTATTGGTATAGGTTTCCTTTGCTTGAAATGATTGTAGCCGTATTAGTGCAATAGTGCCAGAGAAAATTGAGTAATGTCCATGATACTTTTTTTATTTGCACTAACATAAAATTTTTCAGGACAAGCTTTCGGGGTATCTCCCCTTCTTCAAGGTCCAAGCAGTATAGGTTTCCTTTACAACTTTTTGACTAAGGCTGGGTTCACACCATTGCGAATTGGATGTGGGCTCCCCGCACCCAATTTGCAATAGCAGATTTTGACCGGTTCTCTATGGAGCCGGTTCACATATCTCTGCAGCAGATCCGGTGCGTTTTTCACAAAAATGCTGTGCGACTTTTGGCCTATTTCAGGTCCGAATTCGGGCTGAAATCGGACCTGAAATGGTAAAACAGGACGCCCCGGACCCCTGCTGTGAGCCGCATGCAGTTCGTATGTCGCCTGAGTCGAGAACGTTATAAATGGTCTCAACAGCCCTCTCCTGTACTGTGAATGTTGGCTTTTTGCTGGCTGTTCCCCACCCAAAATTATCTTTACCTGCAAGTTCTATCACTGGATCAAGTCATGAATGCACCACACTCACCAGAGCTCACGAGTCCCATCAGAAGGAGGAGCAGGAAAGCATTTCTCCCAACCGTTACTCTTTCAGTGTCCATTGTGTCCGCTGTTTGCAGTTATTGCCGTTGACGCTTAAGGGACATTTTATAAAGCTTCTTATCTTCCCCAATGATAATAAATTTTACTGAATGTTTTACACTTTAATAGCCCTTTCTTTGTCAATTATGCAACACAGGTTGATTTGAACCCGCTGATCAATATGTGATACCTGACACATTTGATGTTTTGTTAATAAATCACCAAAAAAAACAATAATAGAACCGTATCTTTTGCTTTCTTTACATAATCATATCTTGAAGGTGTGTATATGGTAGTTGTGGGCATAGGGGGAGTAACGTAGCCACAAAATAAGGGTACAAGGACAATTTTTTCATCATTAATTATGAAATGTATGAATACAAAAAAAAACCTGGTGTCCACTGAAGTTATTGTTTAACCACTTGCCCTATGGAAGATTTACCCCCCTTCATGACCAGGCCATTTTTTGTGATACAGCACTGAATTACTTTAACTGACAATTGCGTGGTCATACAATGCTGTACCCAAATAAAATGAATGTCCTTTTTTTCCCCAGAGATAGAGCTTTCTTTTGGTGGTATTTCTGTGCTATAAACAAAAAATTTTGAAAAAAAAACCCCAATATATTTTTACCTTCTGCTATAAAACATATCCAATAAAAAAAATGAAAAGGAAATCTAGTTTCTTCATAAATTTAGGCCAGTATGTATTCTGCTACATATTTTTGGTAAAAAAAAAATCCCATGAAGCGTATATTGATTGGTTTGCACAAAAGTTATAGCGTCTACAAACTACGGGATATTTTTTATTTAATTTCATTTTTATTTTTTTTACTAGTAATGGGGGGGATCAGCAACTTATAGCAAGACTGCGATATTGCGGCCGCCGTTCTGACATGAACTGACACTTTTGACAGTTTTTGTGGACCAGTGACACTAATACAGTGATCAGTGCTAAAAAATATGCACTGTCACTGTACAAATGACACTGGCTGGGAAGGGGTTAACCATCAGGGGTGATCAAAGGGTTAAATGCGTGCCTAGCCAGTGTTTTACAATACTGTGAGGTGCTTTTACCAGGGGAAGAGATGGAATTTTTTTACCCCGCTTCGCAGAGACACAAATTCCATCCCTTCCTACCTGTCAGAACAGCGACCTGCCTTGTTTACATAGGCAGATCGCCATTCTGTCTCTCTGCCTGATGATCAGTGGGTGCCGGAGGACAACGGGTACCGTGCACCCGCAGATCGGCATCCGCTGTGTGTATACAGTATCTCACAAAAGTGAGTACACCCCTCACATTTTTGTAAATATTTTATTATATCTTTTGAGTTATTTTGAGGGGACAGCAAATTTACACTGTTATACAAGCTGTACACTCACTGCTTTACATTGTAGCAAAATGTCATTTCTTCAGTGTTGTCACATGAAAAGATAGAATAAAATAAAATTGCAGCAAGGAAAACCAGAGACCACTAGGGTTAACAGCCCATCTCCATCATCAGGAGCTCTGGCGAAGGCCAGCTTGATAGCAAGGAGGGCCCACGCACATTCCAGGGAGAAAAGAAGCCTGGAGCATTGGGTGACTAGGGCCTGTGGTGTAAGGTAAAAGTTTCCTTGTCATTAATGGTGCTTTTACACCTGCAATTACATGCAAGAACTCCAGAATTGCAGGAGTTTCTGCAATTAGCTGCAAGCAGCAGCCTCATTGAAAGCAATGGGAGGCTGCTGGCTCTCTCAGCTAATCGTGCATGGAATCTCTCAAGCAGCGATCAAATGCAAATGCTTGGCCCTGGACACATCCAGTCTGTGCCCAAGGCCAGTCACTCACATGTGAATGGGTACGATTATCTGTGGGAGCCAACAGCCCCCCCAATTGCTTTCAATGAGTTTGCCTCTCGAAGCTAAACATGGGAACCCCCACTGGGGCTCTCACATTCATTCGCAGGCGTGAATGCACCCTAAATCTACCCTTGACTAAACAAGCATTTCATCATGCATATACGGGGATGGGGGCTCCCACATTTTAGTTTTTTTTTTAATATTGTACAACTAAAGGCAGTAGAGATGTTTTAGAAAAAAGTGTTAGGTTTTCATTGCTGTCTGTGAACTCATTGTTAAAATTTGCGCTTTCCATTTGACCTGGAGACCATTATCCCTTGGAGTGAAAGTGAAAGAAATTCCCACATTTTGGGGAACACGAATAGATGGGAAATCTATCAATGGAGACACTAGTTCTGGTGACAACTAGGAATTCCCTCACTTTGGAGGGAATTCCTCTCGCTTCCTGTTTTGGCTATGGGAAAGGAAGTGAAGCGAAATCTCCCCCATTAGATATAGATTGCAGTAAAAAAAGCACTGACAGTAGCTATAAACTTTCCCTACTCTATCCAAAATAGAAAAAAGCTTTGCCTATATTCTATTCTACTTTGGCCACTTCAGCCCCACGCTATAGTCGAAAGACAGCTGCAGTGCAGCTCTGTTGTTCCGGGAGGGTGTCCATGGACATCCTCCCAGAACTGCGCCCCTGTATGCCCCCTGGGGTGCGGACCCAGTATGCTCTGTGATTGCTGTGTCCTTCGGGCACAGCTGATCACAGAACGTGGTAAAGGGCCAATAACAGAGGCCCTTTACCATGTGATTAGCTGTGTTTAATCACAGCTGATCAAAGTGTAAACAGACTTGTGGGTTATTTTCAGTACTTTCCTCACGCGTTGTCACAACCTGAGGAAAGAAGAGCCGGTAACCATCAAGTGTGACAGGGGACATTTCCACGGGTAATCAGGGCACTGATCACTAGTGCCCGGATTATCAGTGAGGCCCCATCAGTGCCACCTATTAGTGTCCATCAGTGCCGCCTATCATTGCCTCCTCATCAGTGCTGCCTATCAGTGCCTACTCATCAGTGCCCATCAGTGCCGCCTCACCAGTGCCCATCAGTGCTGCCTATCAGTGCCCATCATTGCTGCCTACCAGTGCAGCCTCCTCAGTGCCTCCCCAGCAGTGCCCATCAGTGCCACCTCTCAGTGCCCATCAATGCAGCCTGATCAGTACCCATTAGGCATGTGCAGAGCTAAAAAGTTTGTTTAGCTTCATTGAGTTTTGATTCGTCATTTACATAAATTTGTTTAGTTAGATTCGTTTCATTCATTTAATTCGTTTTCGGAATTTGTTTCCTTTATTCGTTTTCTAATCAATTCGAAATGTTTTCACATCAATTTCGAATAATTTTCGAATTCGAATTGTTTTCAAATTTGAATTGTTTTCGAAATCAAATAGTTTTCCAATTTCCAAGGAGAATGGGGTGGAGTGGAAAGTGGAGGAATAGAATGGAAAAAAGATAGAATACAATAAAGGGGAATATAACAGAAAATGAGAGAATATAATGTGGTGGAGTGGAAGAGTACTGTTTTACTCTGTTGTATTCTATTTTTTTGTTTTCTGTTATATTCTTTTCTAGTCTATTGGTTTTTTTTCTGTTCTATTCCTTTGTTTTCTATTCTATTTTGTTCTCTTTGGAGATTGGAAAGCTATTCAAATTCAAGGAGCTTTCAAATTCTAATTTGAAATTTATTCTAATTTGAAAACTTTTCAAATTTTTTTTTTCATTATTTCGGATTCGTTTAACCACTTCAGCCCCAGAAGGATTTCCCCCTTTAGGACCAGAGCCTTTTTTGCGATTTGGCACTGCATCGCTTTAACTGAAAATTGCGCGGTCGTGTGACGTTGTACCCAAACAAAATTTGCGTCCTTTTTTTCCCACAAATAGAGCTTTCTTTTGGTGGTATTTGATCACCGCTGTGTCATTTCTGATAGCCACTATAAACAAAAGAAGAGCTACAATTTTGCAAAAAAAAACAAATTTCTTACTTTTTGCTAAAATACAAATCCAAAAAAAAAAATATAAAAAAACATTTTTTTTCATCGATTTTGGCCGATTTATATTCTTCCTCATATTTGTGATAAAAAAAAATCGCAATCGGCGTTTATTGATTGGTTTGCGCAAAAGTGGTCGTGTTTACGGATGATGAGAATTCATTTCTGGGGTTTTTAGGTTTTTTTTAGTTTTTACTAAAAATGGCGGCGATCTGCGATTTTTAGCGGTACTGCGATATTTCAGCGGACATGTCAGAACATTTTGACACTTTTTTGGGACCATTGGCATTTATACAGTGATCAGTGCTATAAAAATGCACTGATTACTGTGTAAATGCCATTGGCAGTGAAGGGGTTAACCTGCAGGGGGCGCTCTAAGGGTTAACTGTGTTCCCTGGGCGTGTTCTAACTGTATGGGGACTGCCCTAACAGGGGAAGGGAAGCGATCACAGCTTCCGTGTAGAGGAAGGCTGTGATCACAGCCCTTCCCCCCTCACAGAATGGAGGTCCGTGTTTACTTACACGGACCTGCATTCTTTCACTCCGGGGGGGACATCGCGGGTGGCCGGCGGAGATCGAATCCGCCGCACCCGCTCCCTGGCCCTCCCCGGACACAGTGAGCGATCTGGCAGCCGCCGTCAGATGACGGCATTTTGCCTACAAGAGCCACCTTGTCGCCGTCAGATGCTGATCGGCGGTCGGCAAGTGGTTAAATTTGCCACTATTGTCATTCCAAAATTCGGATACGTCCATATTTCCAAAAAACAAAAATTTGTCTGAATTTTAATTCGGAACGAAACAAACCCCACATGTCTAGTGCCCATCAGTGAAGCCTCATCAGGGGAGAGATGAGAAAACATACTTATTTGCCAAAT
Source organism: Glandirana rugosa (assembly GCA_018402905.1). Lineage (NCBI taxonomy): Eukaryota > Metazoa > Chordata > Amphibia > Anura > Ranidae > Glandirana > Glandirana rugosa. The sequence continues at coordinate 711,949 of BLSH010481670.1, forward strand.
TTTATAACAGAAACTTTTTTTCTAAATGTTGTTCTTTTTTCATTTGTTTAGGAAGCAATAAAAAAAAACCTAGTGGTGATTAAATTCCAACAAAAGAAAGCTCTAGTTGTGTGAAAAAAAGAATAAAAAAAAAAGATATGGTTACAGTGTTGCATGACCGCGCAATTGCCATTCAAAGAGTGACAGCACTGAAAGATTAAAACTGGCCTGGGCAGGAAGGGGGTGAAAGTGCCCGGTATTGAAGTGGTTAAATGGTGTTCAGTTTTAGGAGTTGGGGTCTCAACTCCTCCCCCCACTTTCTCACAAACCAATGAGAGTGTTGTCACTGGCTGCTGAGGGTCTGATTGGTTTATTGACAGTGGAGAGGGGTGGGATGAAGTGTTTCGATTGGGTGGAGACCTCTGACTTCCACCTATGACCAGGAAGGAGTTCTTCTGAATGCACAAAGAAGGATTTCATTTATTCCTTTATTTAAATAATGTGGATAATCATTTAAAAGCAGCACTGTGATACCTAAGTGATTGGACACGTCCTATGTCCCACTGACTTTCTGCTCGCTGGGTGCCTCACCTGGTCCTTTATCAGGATGGAATTCACAAACTAGAGGATGTATGAGAGTTTAATAGCACAACTTTTCAGAGAAATCGTTATACTGCTGGACAAGACCGTCCTTTCCTCCCTAATAGTTTATCAGAAAGAATTGAATACCCATCAGTCTACAAAATATGCCATTTTTATTATACAATGGAAAATATTCACCTGCACCATAACTACCCAGGTTCACATTGACATTGTGTAACGGCATGCAGAACACCTTTGCAGAAATACACAAAGAAAACTACACATTTAATGCTTTTTTCTTTAGATACTAAATATTTATTTGAGAATAAAGGTGTAAAGCTGAACTAGGGTTGCCACGCCTGGGATTCACCCGGACAGTCCAAGTTTTGAACCAGACCGCCTGAAACCTGGACACATTATTCAGATTGGACTGTAGCTTCAAGTAACCGAGTACCACAAGAGCCGAGCGCATAGGCGTGCGCACGGGCCAGGTGTGCCTGGGTTCACACTAATCACCAGGGTTGTCAACTCTCTGGAGGGCTAACTGCAGTTGTATAAGCCGAGTGTCTGTGAAACTCTCTCTCACTAAGGTGAGGGGGCAGGGCCGGCTCTACCACTAGGCGGAGTAGGCGGCCGCCTAGGGCGCACTTCTGCCCAGGGCTCCCAGGCCCTGCCCATATACTACCCCTATACTACTCCAGCCTGTCCATATACTACCCCAGCCTGTCCATATACCTGCGGTCCATGTCTGGCATGAGGAAGCGAGCTGGTGCCCCCATTATTTGTCTTTAGGCTGGCTCCAGAGGCACATATGCGGGCCTGTGGACCACGGCTAAAGAAATAGGTAGAGAGGCGATGCAAAAATCTCCACCTCCGTCACCTCCATCATATGCATGGACAGGGCAAAGGGGGTGGGGTCAGGGGCGGAGCCAAATGGGGCAGCAAAATGAGGTTTCGCCTAGGGTGTCAAAAATCCTTACACCAGCCCTGTGAGGGGGGCTCAGATGTAAGGGGTGCTCTGCAGACTCTGATGCAAGTGGGGCTTTGGGAATCCTGATTTAAGGGTGAATGTTGGAAACTCTGATGTAAGTGGGAGCTTTGGTAAGGAGAAACTCCCCTAAATCAGAGTTCCTCCACAGCATTCCCCCTTTAAGGAAAAATAAAATGCTGTGACCGCTAATGTGTTCGGGTCTGGCTTCAAGAAAAGTTGGCAACCCTAAGCTGAACCCTGTAAATACTGTCCAAGAGTCGTGTGTATTCTTTCTTGTATCTTGGTGTGATTTTTGTATTTCTTCCAGATCTATGCAGTAATCCAGTGTGAAACTTCCTGTAATAAAGACCGCTCACTGCTGCTCTCTCTCCTTGTGCAGGGTGACTGGTCTTGTCTCCGCCCCCTCCTGTAGTTGTCGGCTTGTAGTGGGTGTGGCCTGCTGGACCCCACCCACAGCTCTGCTCTCTGCACAGGCTTCGCGCAGCAGAGTGATGATGTCACTTCTACTTTTACAAGGTACTGTCTATGTTTGTAAAGGTATTCACTGCACAGAAAGTGGATTTATATCCTTTGTGGCTATCAATTAAATATTTAAATTATTTTTTTATGCCTGGGGTTCAGCTTTAAGGCTGCTTCACATCGCGCTGTGCATTCCTGTGTGATTCACATACAGTTCTGCATGGTGCAATTTCAGTCCTTTCATTTTGAGCTTCATTCCATTTTTTTAATGTGTGTTGCCCTGATTTCCGCATACTTTTGTTGTGCGACAATCGCGGCAAAATTGAATGCATGGCATCCAAATGTGTGTCATGCAATTTTAGCATGATTTAACCTCTTGCCGACCGCCCCACGTACATTTACTCTTCATACAGGTGCATGATTTTGCACTTCTGGGCCTGCAGCGTGCACACAAGCCACCAGCGACCCCCTCCTGCTATGATTGGACACAGTGCGAGCCAATCAGATCGTTCCCAGCAGAGGCATAACATGTAAACATGGCAGATTGCCATCCTGTTAGTAGGGAAGACAGAGATCTTGTGTTTGTGCTAAGCAGGACAATCCAACACAATGGGCAGCACATTGAACACATTTTATAAGTGGTCAGAAACTTGTAAATAACTCATGAAAGAATAAAGTTACGTTAAAACCAAGCACACCATTGTTTTTCTTGTGAAATTCCCAATAAGTTTGATGTGTCACATGACCCTCTTCCTATTGAAAAAACAAAAGTTGGATTCAAAATGGCCGACTTAAAATTGGCCGCCATGGTCACCACCCATCTTGAAAAGTTTCCCCCCCACATATACTAATGTGCCACAAACAGGAAGTTAATATCACCAACCATTCCCATTTTATTAAGGTGTATCTATATAAATGGCCCACCCTGTACAAGATGAAAAGCAGTCTATCGGCATGAGAGGGGATAGGCAGATCACCAAAAATGCCTAAAAGGCAGTTCTTGGGATTCCCAATGTTTGGTATAGGCCTAGTGCGTAAGAAACAAAGGAACCTATAACTATCCAGAAGTCCTGGACTATGAGATGTCTTGGGAGGCCCACTTTGTCTGAGCAACCCGGAACCTGGGGTTTCAGTCTGTGGTAAGGGCAGCATAATATGTGGAGATAAGTTTTGTAGATCAGGGTGCCTTACAGTGGCGGCTGGTGAAATTTTAGGATGGGGGGGGCACCAGACCCCGTCCTTCCTTTTTGACCCCTTCCACTTCTCAGAAGCCCCACCCCTTATAGATTCCACCCATTGTGTCAGGAGTATACAGCCCAGCATCACTATTTAGGGTATACAGCATCGCCAGATAGGAGTATATACAGTATCACCAGATAGGGGTATATACAACATCACCAGAGGGGTATATAGCATCACCAGAGGAGTATATAGTATCACCAGAGGGGTATATAGTATCACCAGAGGAGTATATAGCATCAACAGAGGATTATATACAACATCACCAGAGGGGTATATAGCATCTCCGGAGGAGTATATACAGCATCCCCAGAGGGGTATATACAGCATCACCAGAGGGGTATATAGCATCACCAGAGGAGTATATAGCATCACCAGAGGAGTATATAGTATCACCAGAGGGGTATATAGTATCACCAGAGGCTTATATAGTATCAGCAGTGGGGTATATAGCATCACCAGAGGAGTATATAGCATAACCAGAGGAGTATATAGTATCACCAGGGCAGTATATAGCATCATCAGAGGAGTATATAGCATCACCAGAGGGGTATATAGTACCACCAGAGGGGTATATATTATCACCAGAGGAGTATATCGCATCAACAGAGGAGTATATACAGCATCACCAGATGAGCATATAGCATCACCAGAGGAGTATATACAGCATCACCAGAGGAGTACATAGCATCACCAGAGGAGTATACAGCATCACTAGAGGAGTATATAGCATCACCAGAGAAGTATATACAGCATCACTAGAGGAGTATATAGCATCATCAGAGGAGTATATAGCATCACCAGGGGAGTATATACAGCATCACCAGAGGAGTATATACAGCATCACCAGAGGGCTATATACAGCATCACCAGAGGGGTGTATAGTATCACCAGAGGAGTATATAGTATCACCAGAGGAGTATATTATATAGCATCACCGGATGGGTATATAGTATCACCAGAGGGGTATATAGTATCACCAGAGGGGTACCTAGCATCTATCTACCCCCCCCGCCGTGGGGCTCACGACCCTGACAGTACCCCCCCAGGGCAGTCGGGACATCAAAGTCCTGCACTTACCCCATCTTGGAGCGGGCAGTGGGCAGCAGGCAGGCAGCGGTGTCCAGCGAGCAGGGAGTGGCTTGCTTCGGCCTTCCAATCCACGCCTCCTCTGAGAAAGGCGTACAATAGGATTGTAACACACCCGCGCTTCCTGATTGGCGGAGAGGCGGTTCAGTGTTAGAAAGGCAAATATTAATTTGCCTTTCTAAGGGCTCATGGCGCCACGCTCTGCGCCACAAGCCACTCTATGTTGAATCCTATTATGAGATGCTTCAAAGAAACCTCCCTCCGCGGTAATTCATGTGGCTGGCGTCCATGAATAGGCGGTGGTCATGGGCGACCATGGATAGATTAATGCTACACATTAATCTATTCTTAGTATATAGGGAGGTGGCAAGGACAGAGGGGAGATGGGCCGCCCCTGGTGCCTTAACCAGACAGCACTCTGGTAGGATTGTCTAGAGAACCAAACTTTGCACGGACAGCATGTCTGAGCTGATAGTAGTAAACCAGGTATGTGCGTGGTAAGTCAAAGTCCATGTGCAGTTGGTAACAGGACTTAAACCCTTGTGTGGTATATAAGTGACTTAGATATTTAATCCCCCTAGAATACCATCTCTGTGGGTTAGGCAGGGAGTATAGTTCCTGAAGGTTAGGATTGAACCACAGGGGTTTTAGGGGGACGGCAACCAATAGTCTTTAGAGAGGGAGGTGCAGAGTATTGATGTGCCTGGGCGAGCCGTAACCCGGTCCCTATAGATAACATTGTGGAGGGCCTCCATAGAAGAGGCAATAGCACCTTCCATAGTGGTGCAAGCATTAGTAGCATTTGGATGTACCCAATCATGGACACGAACCAGTTGGGATGCCAGGTAGTACAGATAAAAAATTAGCAAATGCCAGCTTCGCCAGGTGTATTGGGAGTCGCAATGTCTAGAGTGCCACCCAAGGGGGACGGCCGGTCTACAAGAATGCCGTGCATATTGTGTCAATGTGCTTAAAAATAGATTTGGGGATTTTGCAGGGGGAATTGGCCATAATATAGAGCAGTTTGGGTAAATAAATCATTTTAATAACATCGGCCCTTCCCATGAGGTCCATTGTAAAATCCATCCATTGTTTGGTCTGTACTTGCAGCTGAGACAACAGGGAGCAGAATTTGTTATTGATATAAGAAAACAACGGTAATTAAACTATAACACCTAGGTATTTAAAGGAGGACACAATTTGCAGTTTGGAGTCCGGGTGAACCACAGGCAATGCAGCCTGATCCAAAGGGAAAGACTGGATTTGTCCCAGCTCACCCCAAAGCCAGAGTACTGGCCAAAAGTGGTGATTTCGGATAGTAGGGGTTTCAGGGAGTCATGAGTATCAGCTAGGTAAGGTGTCATCCACGTAAAGCGAGACAAGCTCCTCTATAGTACCAATAGGAAGGCCCTTAACCATAGGGGAACAGCAGATACGTATAGCAAGGGGCTCCATAGCTCCATAGGAGGGGTGACAATGGACACCCCTGCCTAGTGCCTCTGGTTATTGGGAAGCCATCGGTAACATGAGAATTGACTCAGCTAACGGTGAAGTATAGAGGAGTCTTATCCATGCTATAATACGGGGGCCAAATCCGTAAAGCTGTAATACTCGGAACAGGGAGGGCCATTCCACGATATCAAAGGCTTTACTGTCACGCATCTAAAGATACGATAGCACGAGTGGGGGAGCAATCATGGGGATATTGTAAATTGTGTAATAACCTATGGATATTTATCCTTGTGGACCGACAGGGTATAAAGCCTCCTGGACACTCCTTACCACTTTCGGAACCACAGTATTCAGATGATTGGCCAATACTTTAGCTAGGATCTTAACATCCACATTGATCAGAGAAATCGGACGATAAGAAACACATTTAAGGGGGTCTTTACGTGGTTTTAATAATAGGATAATCATAGTTGGGGGGGGGGGGTTATGGCTTCTAAGGCCTTATTATAAGTATGGAGAAGGAATGGGTAAAGTAAATGGCAAAAGTGAGTATACCATTCAGCCTGGAAGCCATCTAAGCCTGGAGTCTTACATGCTGGTAGTTGCGAAATGGCCAGGGCGAGCTCTTCAACAGAAAGAGGCGACTCCAGGTCCTCATGTGCACCAACTGACAGGGATGGGAGAGGTATTTGTGCCACGTAGTCATTCAATTGAGATTCAGAGTATTGTGCCCTAGTAGCATAGAGGTCCTTATAAAAGGACAGAAAGGCCTCCACAGTATCTTGAGGGGTGTCACTAATCTGACCATGAAGATCCTGGGTATAGATATAGGGGAGAATTCTGGCCTAGTTAGATAGGCTAGTAAACTACCAGCTTTGTTCCCACCTTCAAATGTTTTTTGGCCAATATGCAGCATTCGCTTTCGTGTGAGGTCCAGCAGGCGGAGTTCATATTCTCTGCGCCTGTGTAACCACACATCCCGTGAGGCAGGATTAGGGTTTTGGACATAAGCAGACTCCGCTGCTAGCATAGCATTTTCTAATACCTCAGTACGCTGCTTGGTATTCTTACACAAAACACCAGTAATTGACATAAAAGTGCCCCGCGGCGTAGTCTTAAAGGCCTCCCATTCTGTTAATGGGCCAGTAATGCCCAAGTTTGTGTTCCAGTAGTTGGCAATACCCTGTTTACATTCCCCCTGCACCACCTCATCCTCCAGCCATTGGGATTTCAGGAGCCATATAGTGGTACCCGAGTCCGGCAGGAGGAGAAGGTCCATAGAAAGGGGCGGATGATCCGACACACCTCTAGGTAAGTAAGACACACTCAAAACAATGGGAAGCATGCCATTTGAGGCAAATGCCATGTCTATACGAGACATAGTGTGAAATGAATCGGAATGGCAGGAGAACTGACAAACATCCGGATGCTTCCATGGCCATAGCTCAGTAAGACCATATACCTGCACCCAATCCATAAATGAAGTGAAGGATCTACCACCACCCCCCAAGCGGTCCATAGTCGAGTCCAAGACAGTATTGAAGTCCCCCACGTAAAGTAGGCAGCCAGAGGGCATAAACAGGAGCATAGGGGACAATTTGGAGAGTAGGTCTGGGGAAAACGGGGGGGACGACATAAACATTCACCAATGTGAATGTCACAGCAATAATTTGTAATGTGAGTATAACAAATCTCCCGTCTGGATCAGTTTTGACTTGTAGAATCTCAGCCAGGAGAGACATAGCCAATAGGATAGAGACCCCTCTAGAGTAGGTCATGTGGGTAACATGAAACGAGTTAGCAAGCCAGGGGCATTTAAATGCTTGTAGCTTTCCGACAGTGAGATTAGTTTCTTGAAGACAGATAATATGGGGTTTATTTTTTTTCAAGAATGAAAAGGCCAGCGACCGCTTCTGGGACAAATTATACCTTGAATGTTCCAAGAGATTATTTTTAATGATTGAGACATAGTAGGTCAAGCATTACATAACAACCACAATAAGGTTACTGAGCATATATAAAACATTTCAAGCCATACCACCCATAGTACATATAAGTAAGAGGGTGTGAGACCAAATGCAAATAAGAGGAAAAAGAAATTGTTTGTTTGGTGAGCAAAACAACATAAAAAAACCCCCAAAAAGTACAAAAATCCAGCCACAGTCACCAACGCAGACTGGAGAAGTTGCAAAAAAAACCCAACTCAACCCTCCCTGCTCAACCATCCCAAACATAGCAAGCCATGGATCCTTTAACAAAAACACTCAACTGAGGCTTTAAACTACCCGTGACCTCACCACAAGCTGGTATGGGGGGTGTACTGAGACCAGAAAGGCTCTTGGTAATGGAAATGTTGTCCTCGATTAGGATGGAGTTCAGCTGCAAAATGTTTTAGATTAAGGCACAAAATTGACAGTGACCCATAAAGTACTCCAAGAGGTGGGCCAGTAAGAGCATAAAATACAGGTCGCAGGTCCAGGTCCGGGCACAGCAGAGTAATGCCCCACCAGGGCAATGGAAAGGAGCAGCAGCCAATAAAGGCAAATAGGTAGATAGGATATAAGCCATGTTCACAATTATGGTGGCCTCTGCAGAAAGATGAGAGGATCCTAGGATCTGCAGCAAAAAGTCAGAAGGGCACTCCGGGCATCAGGAGCTAGGATCAGTTGCGTCTTCTTCTGGGTGCAGCTCCAAAGCGATCATTCAGCCAGGCCATAGCTTCCTTTGGGTTTGTGTAGAATTGTGCCTTCCTATCATGCAGTGGAGGCTGGTGAAGTTTTAGGATGGGGGGGGGGGCGCCAGGCCCCACCCTTCCTTTCTAACCCCTCCTACTTCTAATAAGTCCCACCCCTTATATAATCCAAGCACTCTGTCCCTTGTATTCAACATATTGTGTCAGGAGTACACAGCTCAGCATCACAGGACACAGTATACAGCTCAGCATCACAGGGCACAGTATACAGCTCAGCATCACAGGACACAGTATACAGCTTAGCATCACAGGGCACAGTATACAGCTTAGCATCACAGGGCACAGTATACAGCTTAGCATCACAGGACACAGTATACAGCTCAGCATCACAGGACACAGTATACAGCTCAGCATCACAGGACACAGTATACAGCTCAGCATCACAGGGCACAGTATACAGCTCAGCATCACAGAAGATAGTATACAGCTCAGCATCACAGGACACAGTATACAGCTCAGCATCACAGGGCACAGTATACAGCTCAGTATCATAGGACACAGTATACAGCTCAGCATCACAGGACACAGTATATAGCTCAGCTTCACAGGACACAGTACACAGCTCAGCATCACAGGACACAGTATACAGCTCAGCATCACAGGACACAGTATACAGCTCAGCATTACAGGACACAGTATACAGCTCAGCATCACAATACACAGTATACAGCTCAGCATCACCGGATAAATAGAAGTGAACAAAAAAACATAGCAATTGTTAGCGTATGGAAAAAGGAAATGCATATGCCAACTGTGTTAAAATCATTATAGAAGCTGAATACAACCTGAAATACAGCTGGATGCAAATACCCCATCCCTGGAAAAGTAGGCCATTGTGTACTACTGTGCATGTGCAGAGACTTAAAATACACTTACACCTGTTGGGGTTAAACATAGAGTTTGACTTAAGGGCCAGTTCACAGCATAGAAACGCAGATGCGTCCCAGATGCTTTTCTGCATGCGCATTGACGATGCGTTTTTGGTGCGTTTTTGATGCAGTCCCCTGCATTTTTCTCCCTCTTTTTTTCTTTTTACTTTAAATAAGAAAACATGTGTGTTCCAGTGCATTTTTTGGTGTGTTTAGGTGCAGTCAGGTGAGTTCCAGTGCATTTTTTATGCTTTTTACAGCGTTCCAGTACAGTCCAGTGCAGGAAAAATGCAGCATATTCTACTTTTTTTTCTGGAACTGAAACGCACTGATGTGAACTATGGCATTGAAAACCATATAACCTACTTTCTATGCGCTTTTGATGCAGAAAGAAAAACGTACTGGACTGCATGTGGTGTGAACTGGCCCTAAATTGCCTTATACAGTAAATGATTATTGAAGGTAATTATGAATTTTGACCACTAGGGGGAGATACATTACATTATATCATATTATTTTATATTAGGTCTCCATATGACTAATTGCAGTCCGAAGTAAAGGGGTTCTATGACTGTTGCTATAAAGCCAGCGTATTATAACATGGCTATTTTATTGTGTTAGTAAATATGTATAAGTCAGAGGGCATAAGGCTCCATGCACAAGGGCAGAAAAAAATGTCACTGTTGGAGAGGAACTTATCAGCATAGTTGGCATGTCTATGCGCATAAAGTCAAGCGTAAATTTATTCTAGTGGCTAGAATAAATTAATATTCTAGCCTATTGAATGACTTTATGCTCATATGCATCTAAACGCCATATGCTTGTAAACATGCATAAACATACATAAATTCACCAGAGCTTAGTGGCATTTTTCTGCCAACTTCTGCCAACTCCTGGCAGCATATTTATTTGAAGCATAAATTCATATGGCTATGTGCATGAGACCTAATCAATAAGTACAAACCAATTGATTAATATAGGCAAGATGGTGTCAGGGTAAGCAAAGAAACAGTGAACTAAAGGCAGGATAAAATATGACCGATGCCACTCAATCCAGAGGCCCTGATGAAGTCATGTGACGTAACACGTAGGGCGGAGCCAGTTAACGTCATCATGCTGTGTCAGGAAGAGGTTGGTATATTACAGAGAGAAGAGGGGTATATGTAATTTCTGTGATTGTAAAGTGGGTATTCAATGGAATAATAGTCGTATGATGATCTTTAAGAGCCCTTTCACACTGCCCACACACCAGTCTACAGTGGCTTAGTGTGCAGGCAGTGCTCTGTTCTGGCTGCCATGAGCCCAGTGGTAAGAAAGCCGTGTGATCCATGTTTTACCACACAGCTTTTCTTTTTTTTTGTGTGGACTTTATTTGAAGTGCACACAGTGACACTTCATTCATTTCACCATACAGCCGCACTGTGAGTTCTGCTGCTGTAGAAACGGTCAGCAAGTTGAGTGCTGGAGAGTTGTGAGGAGTAACAGTCTGCAGAGGGACTGTCTGCAGGGAAGTGCGTATATACAGGAGAGTGTACTGTATATGGCTTTCATGATTTTAATAAATAAGCTGAATTTTACGGAAAGCAGTATGAAAGATTCGTATGCTTTTTTCCTGAGTGATATAACCTACGAGGAGGAGAGGAGAATCTGAATAGAGTGGATGGTACTACTTGTCCCCAATGGAGTGTAAAAGGGGAAAATAAGAGAAATATGTTTTTTTACCTTACTATCTACCTTAACCACTTCAGCCCCGGAAGGATTTCCCCAGGGACCAGAGCCCTTTTTGCAATTCGGCACTGCGTCGCTTTAACCACTTGCAGGCCGCCGATCGGCATCTGACGGCGGCAAAGTGGCTCGTTCCCGCAAAACGCCGACATACGACGGCGGCTGCGGGAACGAGTTTAGTGAGCGCGCGCGCCCCCCGGAGGCGCGCCCACGCGCTCACTGTGTTCGGGGAGGGCCAGGGAGCGGGTGCGGCGGCACTAACCCTTAGAGCGCCCCCTGCAGGTTAACCCCTTCACTGCCAATGACATTTACACAGTAATCAGTGCATTTTTATAGCACTGATCGCTGTATAAATGCCAATGGTCCCAAAAAAGTGTCAAAATGGTCCGACATGTCCGCTGAAATATCGCAGTACCGCAAAAAATCGCAGATCGCTGCCATTACTAATAAATTACTAATAAAAAATAAAAAAAATAAAAAACCCCAAAAATTAATTCTCATCATCCGTAAACGCGACCACTTTTGCGCAAACCAATCAATAAACGCCGATTGTGATTTTTTTTATCGCAAATATGAGGAAGAATATAGAAGAATATAAATCGGCCAAAAACTGTGAAAAAAAAATGTTTTTTTATATTTTTTTTTTGGATTTGTATTTTAGGAAAAAGTAAGAAATTTGGTTTTTTTTTGCAAAATTGAAGTGTCAAAAACCGGCTAAATATAAGAAGATATAAGAAGGAGTATAAACGCTATTTTTTTTAGTGTTAGCCGCAAATAACTAACCAAACGCGTTTTCACCAGCGCAAATGCCTACTACTCTTAATTAAAAACCCCAAAAAATAAAAAAAATAAAAAATAATCATTAAATAATCATTACCGTCGCTAGACGCTAAAAAACGCCATGACGCTATAAAGTCGCCTGTACAGCCTGGTAAAACTGT
>BLSH010481670.1:745382-768582 GCA_018402905.1 Glandirana rugosa
ATATTGGTATTGGTGGATTGGCTAACGGCGGAGTGCTAGGTCCCCTTGGTAGGTTATGGCCTCGAACAGGGCAATGTGTAGGGACCCGTCTGGGTACGGCTCCCAAATTGTTGAGGTTTTCTGTGTGTTGTCTCTGAGTCGGTGGTTTGCGGCTTGAGGCCTGAACGAGACATGCAGAATTCCATTGTGGTGTGATGGTTATACTTTAGGGACCTGGCAGCTTCAGCAGTATATATTATATATATATAGATATTTGATACTGTTTATATTTCAATGTTATTTATTTGTTGTTGTTCAATAAAAGGCCGCTGTGGCCATTAAACCCATTACTGGTGTTGAGTGTGATTTGAAGGGGAAGGGTTTTTGGTTATAGCGGTGCTAGTAATTAGCTAGGCCATATTTTATACCCTAGTCATGACACTTTGCTACAATGTAAAGTAGTGAGTGTACAGCTTGTAAAACAGTGTAAATTTGCTGTCCCCTCAAAATAACTCAACACACAGCCATTAATGTCTAAACCGCTGGCAACAAAAGTGAGTACACCCCTAAGTGAAAATGTCCAAATTGGGCCCAAAGTGTCACTATTTTGTGTGGCCACCATTATTCTCCAGCACTGCCTTAACCCTCTTGGGCATGGAGTTCACCAGAGCTTCACAGGTTGTCACTGGAGTCCTCTTCCCCTCCTCCATGATGACATCACAGAGCTGGTGGATGTTAGAGACCTTGCACTCCTCCATCCTCCATTTGAGGATGCCCCAGAGATGTCCAATAGGGTTTAGGTCTGGAGACATGCTTGGCCAGTCCATCACCTTTACCCTCAGCTTCTTTAGCAAGGCAGTGGTCATCTTGGAGGTGTGTTTGGGATCCTTATGTTGGAATACTGCCCTGCAGCCCAGTCTCTGAAGGGAGGGGATCATGCTCTGCTTCAGTATGTCACAGTACATGTTGGCATTCATGGTTCCCTCAATGAACTGTAGCTCCCCAGTGCCGGCAGCACTCATGCAGCCCCAGACCATGACATTCCCACCACCATGCTTGACTGTAGGCAAGACACACTTGTCTTTGTACTCCTCATCTGGTTGCTGCCACACACGCTTGACACCATCTGAACCAAATAAGATTATCAGACCACAGGATAAGGTTCCAATAATCCAAGTCCTTAGTCCGCTTGTCTTCAGCAAACTGTTTTCAGGCTTTCTTGTGCATCATCTTTATAAGAGGCTTCCTTCTGGGACGACAGCCATGCAGACCAATTGGATGCAGTGTGCGGTGTATGGTCTGAGCACTGACAGACTGACCCCCCCAGACAACCTCTGGATAAGACGCTGAGCATGTGCACTCAACTTCTTTGGTCAACCATGGCGAGGTCAGTTCTGAGTGGAACCTGTCCTGTTAAACCGCTGTATGGTCTTGGCCACCATGCTGCAGCTCAGTTTCAGGGTCTTGCCAATCTTCTTATAGCCTAGACCATCTTTATGTAGAGCAGTGGTTCTCAACTCCTGTCCTTGGGACCCACTAACAGGCCAGGTTTGCAAGATAACTAAAATACATCACAGGTGATATAATTTGCTGCTCAGAGATTGCAGTATTCTAGTCTGTATCTCCCCAAGGTAACGAGCGAGCGCCCCCCCCCTGGACCATACCAGGCCGTGTGCCCTCAACATGGGGAGTATGGGTGCTTTGAGGAAGGGTGGGGCTCTGCCCCCCCACCCCAAAGCACCTTGTCCCCATGTTGATGAGGACAAGGGCCTCTTCCCGACAACCCTGGCAGTTGGTTGTCGGGGTCTGCGGGCGGGGGCTTATCGGAATCTGGAAGCCCCCTTTAACAAGGGGGCCCCCAGATGCCAGCCCCCCACCCTATGTAAATGAGTATGGGGTACATTGTACCCCCCACCCATTTACCTGGAAAGAAATATGTACAAAAAAACACACTACACAGGGTTTTAAAATATTTTATTAAATCAGCTCCAGCGTCTTCTCCCCTCTCCGGTGTCTTCTTTCTTCGGCTCTTTTGCGGGGTCTTCCATCTTCTGAAGGGTCTTCTGCTCTTTTGCCGGTCTTCTCCGCTGTCCCCTTCCCTCTGTTCTTCTTCTTCTCCTTCTTCTTTTTCCCATGTTGACACAACGCGGTCTCCTTCACTAATGCCTTCTCCGCTGTGTGCTGTGCCTTATATTGGCATGGGGCGTGGCCGCCAGATGACATCACCCAGAGGCCCCACCCCATATGATGTTGCATCCTGGGGCGGAGCTGCGACATCATATGTGGCGGGCATCTGGGTGATGTCATCTGGTGGCCACGCCCCATGCCAATATAAGGCACAGCACACAGCGGAGAGGGCATTCGTGAAGGAGATCGCGTTGTGTCAACATGGGAAGAACAAGAAGGAGAAGAAGAAGAAGAAGAACAGATGGAAGGGGACAGCGGAGAAGACTGGCAAAAGAGCAGAAGACGCCGCAGAGAAGGAGAAGAAAGAAGACCCCTCAGAAGATGGAAGACCCCGCAAAAGAGCCAAAGAAAGAAGAGCCAGAGAGGGGAGAAGATCGCCGGAGCTGATTTAATAAAATATTTTAAAACCCTGTGTAGTGTGTTTTTTGTACATATTTCTTTCCAGGTAAATGGGTAGGCGTACAATGTACCCCATACTCATTTACATAGGGTGGGGGCCGGCATCTGGGGGCCCCCTTGTTAAAGGGGGCTTCCAGATTCTGATAAGTCCCCGCCCTCAGACCCCGACAACCAACGACCAGGGTTGTTGGGAAGCGGGCCTTGTCCTCATCAACATGGGGACAAGGTGCTTTGGGGTGGGGGGCGCAGAGCTCCCCCTGCCCCAAAGCACCCACACTCGCCATGTTGAGGGCATGTGCTCGCTTGTCCCCACCCCCTTTCCTGGCCTGCTGGGCTGCGTGCTCGGATAAGGGTCTGGTATGGATTTTGGGGGGACCCCATGCCGGTTTTTTTGGCGTGGGGGGTTCCCCTTAAAATCCATAACAGACCAAAGGGCCTGGTAGGCTCCTGGAGGGGGACCCCATGCCAGTTTTTTTTTTTAATTTGGCGTGGAGTTCCCCTTCATGATCCCCAGAGCACAAGTCGCATGCCAAATTCGGATCAGTGAAGACGCTGATACGACTTTGATCCGACTTCAATGCCTTTCAATGGGCTGAAGTAGGATCAAAGTCAGACAAAAGTAGTACAGGAACCTTTTTCAAAGTCGGTCCGACTTTGAAAAACACAAGTCGGACCAGTTAAGACAGCTCTCATGGGGAATCATTGTTTTTGTGATGTAATGTGACTTGTACTCCTCATGTCAGTCCGAGAATCGGACTAGTGTGAACCCAGCCTAATACTTAAAAGTCTGGCATTGGGTCCCGAGGACAGGAGTTGAGAACCACTGATGTAGAGCAACAAATCTTTTTTTTTAGATCCTCAGAGAGTTCTTTGCCATGAGGTTCCATGTTGAACTTCCAGTGACCAGCATGAGAGAGTGAAAGCGATAACACCAAATATAACACACCTGCTCCCCATTCACACCTGAGTCCTTGTAACACTAATGAGTCACATGACACTGGGAGGGAAAATGGCTAATTGGTCCCAATTTGGACATTTTCACTTAGGGGTGTACTCACTTTTGTTGCCATCGGTTTAAACATTAATGGCTGTGTGTTGAGTTATTCTGAGGGGACAGCAAATTTGCACTGTTATACAAGCTGTACACTCACTACTTTAGATTGTGGCAAAGTGTCATTTCTTCAGTGTTGTGACATGAAAAGATTTAATAAAATATTTACAAAAATGTGAGGGGTGTACTTACTTTTGTGAGATACTGTATAGCAAAGACCATAGAGAATAAAATTGCAGTTGTTGCAATTTTTGATATCACACGCAATTTTTTTATGAAAAAAAAATACTTTCATGAATTAAAAAAAAACACAATATTTACTCCAATTGTTTGCATATTGTGAAAGATAATGTTGCGCTGAGTACAAAGATACCAAACATGTCATGCATTAAAATTGCGCACACTTGGAATGGCGTGAAACTTTTGTACATAAAAATCTCAATAGGCTACACTTTAAAAATTTTTACAGGTTTCTTGAGAATTATTGCTTTCGCACTAACGTTCGTGGCGATACTTCACATTTGTGGTTTGAATGCCGTTTATATATGCGAGCATGACCTATGTATGCGTTCGCTTCTGGGGGCTTTTTACGTTTTTTTTTTTTTTTTTTTTTAGTTTTACACGTTCCCTTCATTTTTTTTATTTTTGATCATTTTTATTCCTATTACAAGGAATGTAAACATCCCTTGTAATAGGAATAGGGCATGACAGGTCCTCTTTACGGAGAGATCTGGGGTCTAAGTCTAAGTCCTCACATCTCTCCTCTAGGGTCGAAAGCCTGAGATCAAAAAAAAAAAAAAATCAATCTTAAACCTTCCAGCTTAAAGAAATGGCAGTGTTTATACCAGGCAGCGCAGGAAAAACAACACTTCCGGTCTCCGAGTGTCATAGAGATGGCCGGGTACCATCTGGAACTCGGACAGCTCTATGGCAAAACACCGACATCGGCGGATTCATTCTCTGGGTCCCCGATCGCACGGCGAGCCTGGAGAAACACTGGAGGATGGCAGAAGTGGGGTGTCCCATCCCACTGCCTGTAAAAGCAATCAAGCAGCTATACACCCACTATTATTGCTTTTACATTGCAGGGAATCACTAGCTGAACAAAAAGATATCTGGATGATACCTGTAGCTGCACCCATCATCCAGATATCTCCACCTATAGTCCTCAACGTCTACCTGAAGGAAGTGGTTAAGGAGGCTTGGCGGGGGTGTCCTATGCCTACATACTTTTGCTAATAGGTGTCCCTCATACCCATTCAAAAAAAATTGAGGTACAGTCAGGGTCGGTACAAGGCAGGGGCGGAAGGGGCGGAAGGGACGGATGCCCTGGGCACTACAATTTCTGGAGGAGGGGGGGCGCCATCAGGGGGGACAGCCCATACAGCTGTCCCCAGGCTGCTGTTCAACAGGGAAGGAAGGAAGGGGGTGGGCGGAGGCATAGAGAAGACAGAGCACTATGATCTGCAAAGCAGTAGCAATAAAACAAGAACAAAACATTCCCCAGCTGAGCGAACGCTATCTTCATTTTTGGGTTCCGCCGCGTAGTAATCTCCTGTCATGTGCGACAAGTACATGTCAGTCCTGGACTCTTCTATATCAATCCGCCGGGCAGACCGGGACTGCATGTATTTGTCACACATGCCTCCGCCCACCCCCCTCTTTCTGAGGGATTCCCAGGACCAGCAGCCAGCCCCCAGGACCAGCAGCCAGGTTCCAGGACCAGCAGCCAGACCCCAGGACCAGCAGCCAGTCCCCAGTACCAGCAGCCTGACCCCAGGACCAGCAGACAGACCGCAGGACAATCAGCCAGGACCAGTAGCCAGACCCCAGGACTAGCAGCCAGACCCCAGTAGCCAGCCTCTAGGACCAGTAGCCTGCCCCCAGGACCAGTAGCCAGGCCCCAGGACCAGTAGCCAGACCCCAGGATCAGCAGCCAGACCCCAGGACCAGTAGCCAGACTCCAGGTCCAGCAGTCAGACCCCAGCAGCCAGCCCCCAGGACCAGTAGCCAGCCCCCAGGACCAGCAGCCAGGCCCCAGGACCAGTAGCCAGCCCCCAGGATCAGCAGCCAGACCCTTGGCCCCAGCAGCCAGGCCCCAGGACCAGCAGTCCAGTTCCAGCAGGCAGGGCCCAGCAGCCAGACCCCAGGACCAGCAGTCAAACTCCAAAACCAGCAGCCCGGCTCCAGCAGTCAGGCCCCAGGATCAGCAGCCAGACCCCAGCCCCCAGCAGCCAGACCCCAGGACCAGCAGCCAGACCCCAGGGCCCAACAGCCAGGCCCTAGCAGCCAGACTTTAGGACCAGCAGCCAGGCTCCAGCAGCCAGACCCAAGGACCAGCAGCAGGACCCCAAAGGCCCCAGCAGCAAGGCCCCAGGACCAGCAGCCAGACCCCAGGCCACACCAGCCAAACCCCAGGACCAGCAACTACAAGCAGCCAAGGAAAAAATTCAAGGAAAAACCAAGCTCAACTTACCAACCAGCTTGGAACCAGCCAAATTGACCTGTCTAACAGTATGCGTTAAATGCAGGGGATTGGTAACACACATTAGCTAATGCATGTGTAAGCTGGAGGCCTCCGGCAAGGCTCCCTGCATCCTCCAGACCTATCTCTGGATAGCAAAATAACTGCAAAGGTGTCAGTGCATTTACCAGCAGCTAGATCCCAGGACCTAACAGCCAGACCCCAGGACCAGCAGCCAGACACCAAGCGCCAGACCCTTGGACCCAGCAGCGAGGCCCCAGGACCAGCAGCCAGACCCAAGGCCACACCAGCCAAACCCCAGGACCAGCAACTACAAGCAGCCAAGGAAAAAATCCAAGGAAAAACCAAGCTCAACTAACCAACCAGCTTGGAACCAGCCAAATTGACCCGTCTAACAGTATGCGTTAAAAGCAGGGGATTGGTAACACACATTAGCTAATGCATGTGTAAGCCGGAGGGCTCCGGCAAGGCTCCCTGCATCCTCCAGACCTATCTCTGGTAGCAAAATAACTGCAAAGGTGTCAGTGCATTTACCAGCAGCTAGATCCCAGGACCAGCAGCCCAGCCCCAGCAGCCAGGCCCCAGCAGCCTAACCCCAGGCCCCAGCAGCCAGACCCCATGACCAGCAGCCAGACCCCAGGACCAGCAGCGCAGCCTCAGAAGCAAGGAACCAGCCACAAAAACCAGGCCCCAGATCCAGCAGCCAGGAATTAGGACCAGCAGCCAGCCCCAAGAGGGCCGGCAGCTAGTCCCAGAACCCATTATGTAAGGTAAGTGAAGTCTTCTAGGGCTGGGCCTGGGCATCAAGGTGCTATTAATATAATATTGTTTATTTTTACTATTGTTCAGTGACACTCTAATGTAGTCGTTCATGAGGCCTGACGTGGACTCTTTCTATCAGAGACTCTCCAATGGTCACAGAGAGGGCCTCTGTTAGATAGACCCACCTCCAGGTCCCATTAGACTCCGTTGTAATCTCCAATGGGGCCAGGTGGGGGCTCTTTCTATCAGAGACTCTCAAATGGACACAGAGAGGATCTCTGTTAGAGAGACCCCCCTCCAGGATCCATTGGACTCCTTTGTAGTCTAACTAATAAGAGGCGTGGAGGAGCTCAGCTATGAGGAAAGATTAGAGGAACTGAATTTATTCTCTCTTAAGAGGAGATTAAGGGGGGATATGATCACCATGTACAAATACATAAGGGGTCCATATAGTGAACTTGGTGTTGAGTTATTTACTTTAAAGTGGTTGTAAACCCTCAAGGTTTTTCATCTTAATGCATTCTCTGCATTAAGGTGAAAAACCTTTTCACCTGCAACAGAACACCCCCCCCCCCCCCGAGTCCCCCTTTACCCACCCAAAATGAACCTGCAGCAGGGACGAGCCTCGCAGATCACCCAAGCTGCTCCGGTTCTCATTGGCTGGATTGATAGCTGGGGAGCCATTGGCATCTGCTGCTGTCAATCAAGTTAGTTCAGTGACCCTGGAGCTGGGGGACGGGGCCGAGTCCCGCCGTTTGTGTGAATACTCACAACAGCAGGACTCGGGAGCGCGCCCGCACGGGTGACCCCAGGGAGGCGTGGTGGTCACTCAAGAAGAGGAGGAGCCCGGAGCACCGCTGGAGGACCCCAGAAGATGGGGTTAGGGGCCACTCTGTCCTAAACCGCTGCATAGAGGAGGGGAGTATGACATGTATGTTATTTAAAAAAAAAGCCTTTACAATCACTTTAAGGTCATCACAAGGGACAAGGGGGCAATCTTTATGTCTGGAGGAAAAAAGATTTCATCTACAAATACGGAAAGGTTTCTTCACAGTTAGAGCTGTGAAAATGTGGAATAGGTGGTTTTGGCCAGCACAGTAGATTGCTGTAAAAAAGGCCTGGATTCTTTCCTTAATGTAAATAATATAACTGGGTACTAACATTTTTAGGTAAAGTTGATCCAGGGAAAATCCGATTGCCTCTCGGGGGGATCAGGAAGGAATTTTTTCCCCCGTTATAGCAAATTGGATCATTGGCTTTGCTGGGGTTTTATGCCTTCCTCTGGGTGAACTGTGGGTGAAGGATTGTATATGGGATTGTATTGTTATATATCATTTTTCAATTTTTTTTTTTGGTTGAACTGGATCAGGCATGCCAAACTGGCGGCCCTCCAGCTGTTGCGCCTTGCAATGCCTCATGGGAATTGTAGTTCCTCAACCGCCGCCAGTTTGACACCTGTGAACTAGATGGACTTTTTCAACCTAACTATGTAACTATGTAGTCTCCAATGGGGCCTGGTGGGGTCTCTTTCTAACAGACTCTCTAACAGAGGCCCTCTCTGTTCATTAGAGAGACCCCCCTCCGGGTCCCATTAGAGTACTCTGCTTCTTTGTTTATTGTTAAGAAATTGTGGGAGGATCCCAGGGTATCGAAGACTTCTTAGGGGAGGGGAGGAGTTAGTAAGATGACCTCGCCCATGTGGGGGCACCCGTGGGGGGCGCAGTATGCCATCTTCGCCCTGGGCACCAAATGACCTTGTCCCGGCCCAGGTACAGTATGTTTAAAGTGATCCTATAATTTTGCCTAGTCTGAGCAAGGCACATGTCAGACTAGGGAGGAAAGCGCCAGATGATGCCGGATGTCATCCAACTAAAAAATGAGGAAATAAGATGGACTCTATCTGAGGTGCTGCAACTGCTAATGCACATTGTGAGAAGTTCACAGTGTGCAATGAAATCAGAGAAATCTATTTCATTATAGGAGAGGAGCTGGTACAACTGTGCAAGACTGAAGGGAAGGCTGGAGGTCAAATGTAACCACTTGCCAACTGTATAACTTACAAATACGCCCGCAAAGGGGGATCTCCTGCACCGGATTATGTACCGAGTCCGTGATCCTGTGCAGGAGAGCCGCCTTGCCGTCCCACTTGCTGCGACCCGCTGTGATTATACACAGCCGGAGCTGATGTGTGGGTATTACGGACTCGAAGTCCACCGGCTCCCGCCGATCATTAGGCAGAGATCCAGAATGGCGATCTGCCTATGTAAACAAGGCAGATTGCCGTTCTCTTAGTAGGGAAAGCATTGATCCTGTGTCCCTGCAAAGCAGGGACATGGATCCATGCCTTCCCCTAGTAAAAGCTCCTCCCCCACTGTAAGAAAACACCAGCTAGGCACACATTTAATCCTTTGATCGTCCCTGATGTTAACCCCTTCTCAGCCAGTGTCATTAGTGTCACTGTAGTGTCACTGGTCCCCAAAAAGCATCAGTTAGGCCCCCTTCACACTTTTGGGACCTGAAAGTCGCGCGATTTTTGCAGCGATTTTGATGCGTGCAGGGATTACTTTGAAGTCGCTGCAACTTGAAGTTGCACAGGTATAAACGGTACTCATTGGAAATAATGGGGTACAACTTGTCATGTGACTTTGCAGTCCCAAGTCGCAGGACAAGTCGCACAAGTGTGAAAGGGGCCTTAGTGTCCAATTTGTCCGCTGCAATATCGCAGTCCCGCTATAAGTCGCTGATCGCTGCCATTACTAGCAAAAGTTAAATAAATAAAAATTAAATAAATATATGCCCTAGTTTGTGGATGCTATCACTTTGGACCAAACCAATCAATATACGCTTATTGGGATTCTATTACTAAAAATATGTAGCAGAATACATATTGGTCTAAATTGATGAAAAAAATAGTTTATTTACTTTTTTTTATTGGATATGTTTTATAGCAGAAAGTTTTTTTTTTTTGTTTAACCACTTAAAGACCAGAAGGATTTCCCATGTTAGGACCAGAGCACTTTTTGCGATTCAGCACTGTGCCGCTTTAACTGACAATTGCGCGGTCGTGCGACTTTGTACCCAAACAAAATTTGCGTCCTTTTTTTCCCACAAATAGAAGTTTCTTTTGGTGGTATTTGATCCCCTCTGCTTCGTTTCAGATTGATGCTATAAACAAAAAAAGAGCAACAATTTTGCGAAATAAATAATATTTCTTACTTTTTGCTAAAATACAAATCCAAAAAAAATATATATATAAAAAAAATGCATTCATCAGTTTTGGCCGATATATATATTCTTCCTCATATTTTTGGTAAATTTTGGTGTTTATTGATTGGTTTGTGCAAAAGTTGTGGCGTTTACAAAACATGAGAATTAATTTTTGGCGGCGATCTGCGATTTTTATCGGGACTGCGATATTGCGGCGGACATGTCGGACATTTTTGACACTTTTTTTTGGGCCATTGACATTTATACAGCGATCAGAAATTTAAATATCCACTGATTACTGTATAAATGTCATTGGCAGTGAAGGGGTTAACATGCAGGGGGAGATCTAGGGGTTAACTGTGTTCCCTAGGCGTGTTCTAACTGTGAGGGGGCTGGGCTGCCAGGGGCATAAGAGATCTAACTGATCCCAGTGACAGGAATCAGTAGATCTTTTACATTCCCACTGACAGAGCGGGGAACCGCCGTGTTTACATCAGCGGTTCCCCATTCTTCCTCTCTGCCATGCAATCGCTGCTCGCCGGCGGAGATCGAGTCCGCCCGAGCCGCGGCCACACTCCTGCAGAGTGCGGCGGGCACAAGAGCGAGCCGGCGGTAGGGTTGCCATATTATCCCTTTAATCCAGGACGCATATGAATTACACAGGTTGTTCTGAGGCTAATTTAATGCAGATGAGGCACCAAGAGAGTTTAATTACCACCTTAATCAGCCACAGAACAACCTGTGTAATTAATATGTGTCCTGGATTAAAGGGATGATGTGGCAACCCTAGCCGGCGGCGGCGCACTCCCACCTGCTACGGCGCACGCGTGGGCCGCCGTTTATAGAAGGCGATTCGCGGGGCGCTGCCACTCTGCAGCAGTAAAAATATGCGAGCCGGTCGGGAACCGGTTAAAGCAGAGAAAATAAAAACTGCAGAGGTGATCAAATACCACCAAAAGAAATCTCTATTTGTGGGGAAAAAAGGGCAATTTTGTTTGGGTAAAGCGTTGCACGACCGCGCAATTGTCAGTTAAAGTAACGCAGTGCCATATTGCAAAAAATGGCCTGGTCAGGAAGGGGGGTAAATATTCCGGAGGTCAACTGGTTAATAAGGGTGAGTTCAAGGCTCTTTTTTGTGGATGAAGTGTGGAAGAATGAGAACCTCTGCTGGGCGTCTTCCCAACAGGGACAAAGCAATAAAACCTGGCAGAGGTTCTACTCCTTTCTACCGAAACGAAAAAAAAAAAAAAATTGGCGGCGTTTTTCTTTACACAAACAGCAGCTCATATGGTCAGGGTGACATTTTTGAGGCTCAGTTAAATTAGTAAATAAGAAGAACAAGGGCACATCACAACATATTTTGTATGTTCAGTAACAATGTTTATCCTGGCTGGATGTCTCCGGCCATTTCTGCAGTTCTTATATTTTTTTACTTCATTTTTGTTCAATTGTAAAGCAGTAAAAGCAAAGCGAACACTTATTATATTGCAGCTTACCAATTCTTAGGTTTGATGGTTGCATGCATTTTCTTTTTTAGACTTTCTTTCTTCTATTCTCATCTGGTGATCCACCCAGTAAGTCTGTTGTTTTTCAGAAGAACAAGCTGTCTTGCAGTTACAGGGATGAGCCAAACCATTTACCACCGACAGGGGTGCTTACAATGATCGGCTTTTGTTTATTCATGTAAAACTTTTACCCCAAAAGGGAAAAAAATGCTGTATCTGATTATATAGACGTAGCTGGAGTTTGGCTTCAATTGGCTAATGTATCTAAATCTGCTATTACATCTAACATTCCCCTCCCCACCCCGACTGACAATGCCACTGTCCATTTATGCCCCCTGTGCTCCTTCATCCAGTGTGGGGGCGCTCTAATACAGCAGATGTGTTACTGGCCAAATCACCAGGTGAAAAGAGAGGGGAAAAAAAAAACTATAAAAACAAAACTAATGTAGCCACCACATCTAATGATTGGTAATCTGCAATATTTTGCATTTTGGTGTTGTGTTTAACCACTTCAGCCCCGGAAGGATTTCACCCTTTAGGAGCAGAGCACTTTTTGCGATTCGGCACAGCGTTGCTTTAGCTGACAATTGTGCGGTCGTGCGATGTTGAACCCAAACAAAATTTGCGTCCTTTTTTTCCCCCACAAATAGAGCTTTCTTTTGGTGGTATTTGATCCCCTCTGCGTCATTTCTGATCACCGCTACAAACAAAAGAAGGGCAACAATTTTGCAAAAAAAAAAAAATGTTCTTACTTTTTGCTAAAATCCAAAAAAAAATGTGAAAAAACTTTTTTTTTCATTAGTTTTGGCCGATTTAGATTCTTCCTCATATCTATGGTAAAAAAAATCGCAATCAGCATTTATTGTTGCCGCATTTACGAATGATAAGAATTAATTTCTGGGGTTTTTATTTATTAAATTTTTTTTTTACTAGTGTGGCGCGTGGGCAGCACACTCTGATCACCGAGTCCTTGTGACTCGGCTGATCACAGATTGGAGTATCCTGGCCCTTTATCACGTGATCAGCTGTCAGCCAATGACAGCTGATCACATGATGTAAACCGAAGCCGATTACAGACTTCTGTGAAAGGGACATCAGTCCCAAACATGAAATGCCAGTGCTCCTATCCAGTACCCATCAGTGCAACCTATTAGTGCTGCCTATCAGTGCCACCTACCAGTGCCTATCAGTGCCACCTCTAAGTGCCCTTCAGTGCTGCCTATAAGTGCCCATCAGTGCAGCCTCATTAGTGCCTCCTGGCAGTGCCCACCAGTGCTGTCTCATCAGTGCCCATCAGTGCCACCTATCAGTGCCCATCAGTGCTGCCTTATTAGTGCACATCAGTGCTGCCTTATCAGTGCCCATCAGTGCCACCTACCAGTGCCTATCAGTACCACCTCTAAGTACCCATCAGTGCCGCCTATCAGTGCCCATCATTGCTGCCTTATTAGTGCCCTTCAGTGCCACCTGTCAGTGCCAATCAATGCTACCTATCAGTGCCCGTCATTGCCACCTTATCAGTGCCACCTATCAGTGCCCATTAGTGCTGCCTCATCAGTGCACATCAGTGAAGGAGAAAAATTACCTGTTTGCAAAACGTTTTTTGTTTTTGTTTTTTAAAAATGTTGGTCTTTTTTTTTTTCGTCTAGCAAAAAAAAAATAAACCAGCCCAGTAAGTAAGTGGTTAAAGTATAACTAAAGGTAAAACTTTTCTTTTAGGTTTGGATAGAGTGGAGAGGGATTAGAACCCCTGTCAGTTTGTATTGCTGTCTGTGCCCCTGATTCCCCCTCTCTGTTAGTCCTGATTACCATTATCATTGAAAGTGAAAGTAACAGAAAATCCCAAATTTTGGGTTGTCCCCAGAAAAGTAGTAGAAGGGAAATCTTCCAATGGGGACATTAATTCTGGAGACTTGGGGGTCCCCAAAGAATTCACTTAATTTGCAGGGATTACCTCTCACTTCCTGTTTGGCTATAGGACAGGAAATGAAGGGAAATCTCCCAAATGGGACACAGATGGCAAACTGATAGGAGTTTTGACCCTCCCTTACTCTATCCAAAATTAAAAAAAATTGCCTATAGTTCTACTTTAAAGTTAAATGGTATTAAGGTCTTACTAAAGCCACAATAGTAAAATCAGTGTTTATATGCAGTAAAGCATGCTTGTTCTACTCACTGTGGAACCTAAGGGGTTAATCCTCTGCATTGTTTGATCCTGTCTTCTCTGATTCTCCCTTTCTTCCACTGTCCCCAATCCACCTCCTGATAGAACAGAGTCTTGAAGTCACTCTACACATGCTCAGTTTAATGTGCATTGCTAGAGAGTTTTTTGTTTCTTGGGAGGGTGCATGTGATCAGCACAGGGCCAAGTAGCACTGTCCAGAGAGAAGGTCAGGGGTCCTGCAGCCTCATAGGAGAGTCAAAGGAGAATGAAAACTACTCCTACAAGCTTTAAACAGACGCTGATTGAAGTCACAAGACTGCTATATACTGCTGATGAGAAAAGGTATTTGGCAGTTTATATTTACTAAAATAATTACATTTCCATGTTCTGTGTACTATGGGAGACCAGATATACTGAATGCAGGGTCCTGGGTTTAGTAACACTTTACTGATTGGGAAATTGTCGCTGATGGCACTGCAGATTGATAATGCAGTCTAAGTCAGGGTTTCTCAACAAGGGTTCCTCCAGAGATTACTAAGGGTTCCTTGAGCAATGGTCAATTTCTACCTCTCAGATAAATTCCCAATGACATCATTGATCTTTTTAGCTATCTGTAATGAGGTAATTCTTCCCAATGACCACAAGTGTAAGGAGCGTTCTTCCCATTGACCATCACACTAATGTATCAGGAGTTGTAGATTTTTCATTTTTAGCAGGGGTTCCCCCCGAGACCGGAGAATTATTTCAAGGATTCCTCTGTGTTGAAAAGGTTGAGAAAGGATGGTCTAAAGGCTTTTTACTTTTGTCAGTGGAGCCCCCAGCCTGCATTCTATCAGAGGTGATATAGTGACCTCATGATTGGGAACCACGCTGGTTGCTTTCTGATTGCCATTGGGGAACATTGGGGATTGAGAGCCAAAAACCGACACTTTGTGTGGCTGCTGGCTCTCAATCCCGGCAGGTCTCAGAGAGGAGGGCAAAAAGGAACTCTAGTTAAAAACTTAAAAAAGGAAGTTCTGGTGTTCCTCTTCCTCCCCCCTCCTCTGACACTATTGGAAACTTTTTTTTTGGGGGGGGGGGGGTACCTAGTTTCGACAGGTACCCACTCCTGATTCCGCTCGTATTGCCTAGGAGATCTTGATGGATGCCAGAGGGGAATTTCAGTAGGCAGGTTTTCTCTTGAGTCAGTTGAAATGTTGATGTCTTCACAGATAAAATCCAACATCTAGCAGAAATGCGGTCACATTTGACTTTAAACTGGACTGACAGTCGCCTCGCGTGCCGGAGGGGTCAGTTTCCTCTTCCCTATCTCCTTGTGTCTATTGATTGGCGTCCTGGGAGGACAGATCAGATGGACATATCACATGAAGGGCTAAATGTAGAAAATGACTTCATAAAACAGATATACGGCGATCATAACTCGGATCAGAATAACTCGGCGCCCATAGAGACGGTAATTGTATCCTGTCTGGCAAACTGTACAGGCGATACATCAATTTAATGCAGCCAACTGATAAATATTCGAACGTTTCTGTCTGTAAATGCTTAACAAACTGGACCTTCGGTGAATGTTAAACAAAGAATTATTTCATATTTAGCCCTGCTTTGTAAATTTCAAAGTGAATATGAAAGAGAGACAGATACCGCGCTAATTTCTTATAGAAAGCAGCAGCCTATATACTCAATCAGTATACCATACAAGCAAGCTAATGCAGATGATAACAGGTCTTAAGTCCAAAGAGGATTAAAAACGGACGCAAACTGATTCAGATCCAATGTTGATAGATGATAAGTTCAAATTTAACCACTTCAGCCCCGGAAGGATTTCCAGCTTTAGGACCGGAGCCCTTTTTGCGATTCGGCGCTGCGTCGCTTTAACTGAAAATTGCGCGGTCGTGTGACGTTGTACCCAAACGAAATTTGCGTCCTTTTTTTCCCACAAATAGAGCTTTCTTTTGGTGGTATTTGATCCCCTCTGCGTCATTTCTGATCACCGCTATAAACAAAAGAAAAGCGACAATTTTGCACAAAAACCCAAATTTCTTACTTTTTGCTAAAATACAAATCCAAAAAAAAATATAAAAAAACATTTTTTTTCACAGTTTTTGGCCGATTTATATTCTTCCTCATATTTACGATAAAAAAAATCGCAATCTGCGTTTATTGATTGGTTTGCGCAAAAGTGGTCGCGTTTACGGATGATGAGAATTCATTTTTGGGGTTTTTATTTTTTTTTTATTTTTTACTAAAAATGGCTGCGATCTGCGATTTTTAGCTGTACTGCGATATTTCAGCGGACATGTCGGACCATTTTGACACTTTTTTGGGACCATTGGCATTTATACAGCGATCAGTGCTATAAAAATGCACTGATTACTGTGTAAATGCCATTGGCAGTGAAGGGGTTAACCTGCAGGGGGGCACTCTAAGGGTTAACTGTGTTCCCTGGGCGTGTTCTAACTGTGGGGGGACTGCCCTAGCTGGGGAAGGGAAGTGGTCACAGCCTCCATGTACAGGAAGGCTGTGATCACATCCCTTCCCCCTCACACAGAGCGGAGGTCCATGTTTACATACACGGACCTCCGTTCCTTCACTCTGGGGGGGCCATCGCGGGTAGCCGGCGGCAATCGAAGCCACCGCACCCGCTCCCTGGCCCTCCCCGAACACAGTGAGCACGCGGGCATGACGGCGATTTGCGATAACGAACCACCTTGTCGCCGTCAACCTGCGGTTGGCGGTCGACAAGTGGTTAAGGCTTAGTACATGGCAGTCTGTCAGATAGTTCAGCTAAACATCTCATTCCATGTACAAAAGATCCAACATAAAGCTCAGTCCGTACAATCAGATAAATCAGCTCAAATTGTGTGCAGTCGTCTTCTCACAAAGAATTCACCCAAAGTGCTGGATAAACATGCAGTGTAGTCCACCACCGACAGAAAAGGGAGGCTTACCAGATAAACTAAGCCAAACCGCATATGGCACAAACGCCACCTGGGGTGCAGGATAAATCACCGCAAGTCTATTTCCAGAGTCCTCACGATCACTGGTGGCCAGTGCGATCCCTCTTAGGTGGTGTGGCCACATAAAATAAAAACTCACATAGCGTGATACTGTATACACGTTTTAATACGAGATAAAAAATACTACTCACATGGTAAAATTGAATCACAAGTGTAAAAGCCAGCAATCGTGTCCCTCGGGTACACAGTACACAACGGTGACGTCAGCGCGTCCTCCCGACGTACGTTTCGTCATTAACAGACGTCGTCCAGGGGATAGGGCGCGCCGCCGACGACACCGCTCTTATTCACGCCCCCGTGGGCAACATTCGTTTCTCCATATCAGTTATGGGCAATGCCAATACTGCATATCTATAAGGGGAATGGTTGCAAACAACTCTCGGATAACAAAGGAGGTATTATTTGCAAAAACCTCCAATGGCATCAATCCTTATACAAGTATAATAACTATAGGGTGGCCCAGTATTTAACCACTTCCTGCCCGGCATATTGACAAATGACGTCCAGGCGGGTGGTTCATTTTCCTGACTGGACATCTATTGACGTCCTCAGGATAATCCGCGATCGGGGATCCGTGACCACAGGGGCGCACATCGCGGCGATCGGTGGTGCCGTGGGTAAGTCTGACCCACCGCATTACCGACCGAGGTAAAAGGCTTCCGTGGAAGCCTTTTACCATGTGATCAGCCGTGACCAATCATGGCTGATCACAGTGTAAATAGGAAGAGCCGTTTATCGGCTTTTCCTCTGCTCAGGTCTGCAGACCTGAGAAGTGGAGAGCCGATTGGCTGCTCGCCTGACGGGGGGCTGTGCTGAACGTTTATCAGTGCAGCCACCCTCAGGATCAACCCACTGGACCACCAGGAAGCCTGCCCAGGACCACCAGGGAGCCCCCCCCGGACACTGCGAGGACCACCCAGGTCCCAGGACCCCCCCAGGACCACCAGGGAGGAAATGAGGAGGCCGCCCAGGACCACCAGGGAGCCCCCCACTAGACCACCAGGTAAGGGCAATATAGTGCACTGTAGGGATGGCACTATGCTCATATATGATGCCTGCCAGTGCCATCCCTAACAGTGCTGTATGCACCAGTGCCCACCAGTGCCACCTATCAGTGCCCACCTGTGCCACTTATCAGTGCCCACCTGTGCCACCTAAAAGTGCCCACCTGTGCCACCTAAAAGTGCCACCTATCAGTGCCCAGCAGTGCCACCTATCAGTGCCCATCAGTGCCCAGTGCCACCTATCAGTGCCACCTATGAGTGTCCATCAGTGCCGCATATCAATGCCACATATCAGTACCCGTCAGTGTTGCTTATGGGGAATGTCTCAAAGGGGGTGTGGTTCGAGTGAAATGAACGAGGGATGGAGGAAGGAAGAAATAAAGCCATAGGGAGGGAAGGAGAGAGAAGGAAAGAAGTCAGGATGGAGGGACAGCAGGCCCATATCCTTCACCACAATACAATATGGGTATTCCAGAAAGTTTAACAATCAGCAGATAAAGATTCTCCAAACACCTGG
Organism: Glandirana rugosa; assembly: GCA_018402905.1. NCBI lineage: Eukaryota > Metazoa > Chordata > Amphibia > Anura > Ranidae > Glandirana > Glandirana rugosa. Next base: position 763,663 of record BLSH010481670.1, read on the forward strand.
TGTTGGTGCTTCAATCATCCCGGCACCATGGTTGGTATTGTGTCAGGATTATTGAAAGGCATTATTTCTATTATTACATTGTAAGATAAAATTAAATAGTTCAACTCACCATCATGCAGAATCAGTGGGAGCCCTGAGCATGTCACTTGCCACCGCCGCCTACCACCAGATGTGGATTGTCACTTGCCACGTCACCTGCCACCATTTGTGGATTGTCACTTGCCACATCGCCTACCACCATTTGCAGATTGACATTTGCCACGTCGTCTGCCACCAGGTGCAGGTGAATGATTGCCACATCGCCTGCCACCAGATACGAATTGTCACTTGCCATGTCGCCTGCCATCATTTATGGATTGTCACTTGCCATATCGCCTGTCACCATTTGCAGATTGACACTTGGCACATCGTCTGCCACCAGATGCAAACGATCGATTGCCACATCGCCTGACACCAGATGCGGATGATCGATTGCCATGCCAGCCAGTGCCACAAATGTGCATTGTCGCTACATTGTGACAGCACTGGTCCATTTAGCACAGAGGCAGGTGCAGTGGTCTGTTCTGAGTGAGGGCAGGAGAGCAGTGATGTGGGTTGGCCAGCAAGAGATGATGTCATCTCTCTGCTCCCCGCCACACTTCCGACATTGCACAGGCCAGGCTGTAAGGGCGGAAGAGCAGTAAAGCGTAGCGGGCAGAGGGAGATGATGTCATCTCTGCTCGCCCGCCCGCTCGCAGCTCTCTCATGCAGCCTGCCCGCGGCACCCACAGCCCTGCATTTAGGGACCCCTGTGGTAAGCGACTCGGGGCTATGGGCCCCAGATTTGGGGCTATAGCCCCAGAAGCCACCCCCTAGCGACGCCCCTGCTGGGTGCTGCAGCTCACGGATATGGATATGTACACCATGACTACCTTTCCCTAGGATAGTGTCTCACTATCACAATTTGGATGTGCATATCAGTTTTATCCCGTTTGGGTCTCACACATTTGAGTGAGATGGACTTCCAATGTGGGGGGATTTTATTACATGTATGTCAGATGTCTGTTTTGATTTTAACTATATGGTTTGTCTTCTTTTCTTGTGATATATATTTTTTGCTACCAATAAACTTTTAGTATACAAGCACATGCAGTGAGTTGTTACACTTTTTATCAGGTGCAGGTTGAGCTAAATTCAGGCTTTTATCCATTTTAGTATCTATCCATAATATATACCAAATAGCTTCCTACCATCTATTTTTGAACTCCCTACCACTACCTTTTTTTTTAGATACATATATGTATTGATTGGTTGTTGATTAATCTGAATAGGCAGCAGGTATCTTTTTTGTTAATGCGCATACATAACTAAGCTCCATTTCATGCAATAAACTAAATTATTAATGTATCCTAAATTGAAAACTATCTTTAGATAGCTTTTTACTCCAAAAGCATCTTATTAAAATAAATTTGATAAAAATAAAATAAAAAATCAGATTTTTTAGATTTTTTTTTATAAATAATAGATTTTTATCCACTCTGTCAACAATGATTGGCTGATTGGCTGTGTCAAATCACACCCTAGAGCCCTGTGTTGACAATCAACACAGAGCTCTGTACAGGGGGAAGGATCTTTCTGTTTCTCCAACCTGCAAGGCAGCACACATCACACATAGTTAGGTACACATTTAACCTCTTGATCACCTTAGATGTTAACCCCTTCCCAGCCAGTTTCATTAATATATTGACAGTGTACAGAATTATCACTAATCACTGTATTAGTGTCACTGGTGATGTCAGTGGCAGTTAGTCAGCTGCCCCCACCCCCCAGTGTCAGTTAGTGTCAGATTGTCCGTTGCACTATCACAGTCCCATTATAAGTCGCTGATCACCACCATTACTAGTATAAAAAAAAAAAATTTCAGTATGAATACATTAGTAGGCAATACAACTTTCACGCAAACCAAACAATATACACTTAGTGAGATTTTGTGTTTTATCAAATATATGGAGCAGAATTATTTTTTACCTAAATTTATGAAGAAATTTGATGTTTTAAATTTTTTTTATTGGATATGTTTTATAGCAGAAAGTAAAAAATACCACATAAAGAAAGCTCTATTTATGGGGGGGGGGAATTATATATATTTTGTTTGGGTACAGTAATAATATGCGATTTGGCGCCCGCAAACGCTCTGTGTTTGAGATCTGCATTTAGGGTGCCATTAACAATGTATTGTCACCCGCAGCAGATCACAAACTGCATTTGGAACGCATTGTGGGAAATGTGCATGTAGCGCGCCTTCTCTGCACTGCGTTCTGGTGTGAATTGGCCCTTAAAGAGGAAGCAAACTCCCATCTCTGACTTGTACCTATAGGTAAGTCTATAATAGGGCTTACCTATAGGCAGTGTTAATTTATGGCAGTAATCAGTGGATATTTAAATTTATGATCGCTGTATAAATGTCCGACATGTCCGCCGCAATATCGCAGTCCTGATAAAAATCGCAGATCACCGCCATTACTAATATAATAGGTGATCAAATACCACCAAAAGAAAGCTCTATTTGTGGGGGAAAAAAAAGGATGTCAATACCGACTGCGCAATTTTCAGTTAAAGCGCCGCAGTGCCGAATTGCAAAAAGTGCTCTGGTCCTAACATGGGAAATCCTTCCAGGGCTGAAGTGGTTAAGCACTTCTCTACAATTTCCAAACTCATTATATACTGCTGGAGTGAAAAATCGAATGTTATTTATGGTATTAACCACTTGCTTACTGTGCACTTAAACCGCCCTCCTGCCCAGACCAATTTTAGGCTTTCAGCGCTGTTGCATTTTGAATGACAATTGCGCTGTCGTGCGCCGTTGTACCCAAACAAAATTTTTATCATTTTTTTCACACAAATAGAGCTTTCTTTTGGTGGTATTTGATCACCTCTGTGGTTTTTATTTTTTGCGCTATAAAAAAACAAATAGCGACGATTTTGAAAAAAGAACAATATGTTATACTTTTTTGCTGTAATAAATATCCAAAAAAAATATTTAAAAAAAATTATTCATCAGTTTTGGCCAATATATAGTCTTCAACATATTTTTGTTAAAAAAAAATCTCAATTGCCGTATCTTGATTGGTTTGCGCAAAAATAATCGCGTCTACAAACTGTGGGAATTGATTTGTGGCGTTTTTACTATTTTTTTTACTAGTAATGGCGGTGATCTGCAATTTTTATCGGGACTGTGATATTGCAGCGGGCATGTCGGACATTTTTGACACATTTTTGGGACCAATGACATTTATACAGCAATCAGAAACTTAAATGTTCACTGATTACTGTATAAATGTCATTGGCAGTGAAGTGGTTAACCTGAAGGGGGCAGTGAAGGGATTAACACAGAACTGAGAACTGCCGTGTTTACATTCGCGGTTCCCCGTTCTGCAGCTGCTAATGGTGATCGGCGGGTCTCAGGCGGACATCGAGACCGCCCAACCCATGGGCATGCCCACGCAGCGTGCCGCGGACGTGAGAGCGCGCCGCCGCAGGCTGCGAGTGCACGCGGGGAGTGTGCACAAAGGGGAACGTCCATGGACGTCCTCAGGGCATTTCAGAGCCGCACTGTAGCCGTCTTTTGGCTAGAGTGCGGCTCTGAACTGGTTAAGGTATGAACACGTGTTAATTTTGATTTCAATTCAGATTTCAATTTAGTTTTAGTCTAAAGCCTCGTACACACGGGACGACGATCGTACTTACGATCGTCTCAAATCGTATGTTGGATAATGTAACTTGCATACTGACTGCACTACACGATCGTACGACCACAGAAAGAACATTCAGGTGCATGTAATTAGGATCCGGCCGTTCCTGACTTCTGAGCATGCGTGTTTTGCACAATACAACTTGTTGTACCAACTGCTCTGTACACACGATACAACGGTCGTATGAGCGCTTGTTGGTACGACCACGTTTTCTAGTCTGCTCATACAACTCCCTTGTACGACCGTCGTATGTACGGCTGTTCTAATCGCGCATACGAACGATCGATATTGCATACAACAGTCGTTAGTACGACCTGTTGTATACGATCGTCGTCCCGTGTGTACGAGGCTTAAGTCTTTTGACTATAATGGCATTTAGATTTGGTGGTATTTTAGTCATCTCAATTGTTTTAGTTTTAGTTGTATTTTAGTCTACTAAAATGGCATTAAGTTAGTCAACGAAAATATTTAAGTTGGTTTTATTCAACAAAATTAACACTGCCTAAATATCTCCTAAATGTGCGCCGTTTAGGAGATATTTACTGTACATTCAGCCAATGAAATCACTGGTGCATGTGCTCTCTGAAGGAACGGCCACCCATGCCGTTTCGTCAGGGCCCTGTGCCGTGATAGGCGGCTCCCCCGTGCAGGCGCAGGAGTGAGGTCACCGCGGCTCCGGCCCATCACAGAGTCCATGGAACCCATAAGGAAGACGGGTGTAGATGGAAGCTGTCTCTAATGATGACATCTCATCATTGCAAGTCTAATGCCCCGTACACACGGGACGACGATCGTGCACACGACCGTGTTGAATCGTACGTTGACGGTCGTATGTAGCCTACTGACATGCACACGACAGTCGTGTGTGCAGGGCACACATGCCCCGTAATCTGAACGTTACTACTCTACAGTAGTAATCTCTGTCGAAGGTAGATGTGGGCAGAAGGAATACCCAAGGTACCTGAGACACTACCCGGCCTCGGCGCCACTGGAGTGAGGACGCGGACGTGCCCCCTCGGCGGATAGTGCCGTGTCCCGGGACTGCTTTGCCGTACCCACCGGCAAGGAAGTCTCTCGTGTACGTGGTCACTAAAGTAACCGACTTACATGTCATTTATAGAGGATTTGCCGCGTGTAAATCCTCTATAAATCCGTCACAATTAAAACAACTTATTTTGGTTGAATTTAT
>BLSH010481670.1:769931-795370 GCA_018402905.1 Glandirana rugosa
GGAATACATTAGTAGGCAATACAACTTTCACGCAAACCAAACAATATACACTTAGTGAGATTTTGTGTTTTATCAAATATATGGAGCAGAATTATTTTTTACCTAAATTTATGAAGAAATTTGATGTTTTAAATTTTTTTTATTGGATATGTTTTATAGCAGAAAGTAAAAAATACCACATAAAGAAAGCTCTATTTATGGGGGGGGGGAATTATATATATTTTGTTTGGGTACAGTAATAATATGCGATTTGGCGCCCGCAAACGCTCTGTGTTTGAGATCTGCATTTAGGGTGCCATTAACAATGTATTGTCACCCGCAGCAGATCACAAACTGCATTTGGAACGCATTGTGGGAAATGTGCATGTAGCGCGCCTTCTCTGCACTGCGTTCTGGTGTGAATTGGCCCTTAAAGAGGAAGCAAACCCCCATCTCTGACTTGTACCTATAGGTAAGTCTATAATAGGGCTTACCTATAGGCAGTGTTAATTTATGGCAGTAATCAGTGGATATTTAAATTTCTGATCGCTGTATAAATGTCAATGGTTCCAAAAAGTGTCAAAAATGTCCGACATGTCCGCCGCAATAGCGCAGTCCTGATAAAAATCGCAGATCACTGCCATTACTAATATAATAGGTGATCAAATACCACCAAAAGAAAGCTCTATTTGTGGGGGAAAAAAAAGGATGTCAATATCGACTGCGCAATTGTCAGTTAAAGCGCCACAGTGCCGAATTGCAAAAAGTGCTCTGGTCCTAACATGGGAAATCCTTCCAGGGCTGAAGTGGCTAAGCACTTCTCTACAATTTCCAAACTCATTATATACTGCTGGAGTGAAAAATCGAATGTTATTTATGCTATTAACCACTTGCTTACTGGGCACTTAAACCGCCCTCCTGCCCAGACCAATTTTAGGCTTTCAGCGCTGACGCATTTTGAATGACTATTGCGCTGTCGTGCAACGTTGTACCCAATTAAAATTTTTATCATTTTTTTCACACAAATAGAGCTTTCTTTTGGTGGTATTTGATCACCTCTGTGTTTTTTATTTTTTGCGCTATAAACAAACAAATAGTGATGAGTTTGAAAAAAGAACAATATGTTTAACTTTTTTGCTGTAATAAATATCCCAAAAAAAACATTAAAAAAAAATTATTCATCAGTTTTGGCCAATATATATTGTTCTACATATTTTTGTTAAAAAAAAAATCTCAATTGCCGTATATTGATTGGTTTGCGCAAAAGTAATCGCGTCTACAAACTGTGGGAATTGATTTATGGCGTTTTTACTATTTTTTTTTTTACTAGTAATGGCGGCGATCTGCGATTTTTATCGGGACTGTGATATTGCAGCGGGCATGTCGGACATTTTTGACACATTTTTGGGACCAATGACATTTATACAGCGATCAGAAATCTAAATGTCCACTGATTACTGTATAAATGTCATTGGCAGTGAAGTGGTTAACCTGAAGGGGGCAGTGAAGTGATTAACACAGAACTGAGAACCGCCGTGTTTACCTTCGCGGTTCCCCGTTCTGCAGCTGCTAATGGTGATCGGCGGGTCTCAGGCGGACATCGAGACCGCCCAACCCGTGGGCACGCCCACGCAGCGTGCGGTGGATGCGAGAGCGCGCCGCCGCAGGCTGCGAGTGCACGCGGGGAGTGTGCACAAAGGAGAACGTCCATGGACATCCTCAGGGCGTTTCAGAGCCGCACTGTAGCCGTCTTTTGGCTATAGTGCGGATCTGAACTGGTTAAGGTATGAACACGTGTTAATTTTGATTTCAATTCAGATTTCAATTTAGTTTTAGTCTAAAGCCTCGTACACACGGGACGACGATCGTCTCAAATCGTATGTTGGATAATGTAAATTGCATACTGACTGCACTACACGATCGTACGAGCACAGAAAGAACGTTCAGGTGCATGTAATTAGCATCCGGCCGTTCCTGACTTCTGAGCATGCGTGTTTTGCACAATACAACAACTTGTACCAACTGCTCTGTACACACGATACAACGGTCGTATGAGCGCTTGTTGGTACGACCAAGTTTTCTAGTCTGCTCATACAACTCCCTTGTACGACCGTCGTATGTACGGCTGTTCTAATCGCGCATACGAGCGATCGATATCGCATACAACAGTCGTTAGTACGACCTGTTGTATACGATCGTCGTCCCGTGTGTACGAGGCTTTAGTCTTTTGACTATAATGGCATTTAGATTTAGTGGTATTTTAGTCATCTCAATTGTTTTAGTTTTAGTTGTATTTTAGTCTACTAAAATGGCATTAAGTTAGTCAACGAAAATGTTTAAGTTGGTTTTATTTAACAAAATTAACACTGCCTCAATATCTCCTAAATGTGTGCCGTTTAGGAGATATTTACTGTACATTCAGCCAATGAAATCACTGGTGCATGTGCTCTCTGAAAGAACGGCCACCCATGCCATTTCTTCAGAGCCCTGTGCCGTGACTGGCGGCTCCCCCGTGCAGGCGCAGGAGTGAGGTCACCGCGGCTCTGGCCCATCACAGAGGTGGAGTCCATGGAACCCATAAGGAAGATGGGTGAAGATGGAAGCTGTCTCTAATGATGACATCTCATCATTGCAAGTCTTAGTTTAGCCACTTCAATACCGGGTCTATTTTTTGGACTTGATGTTCACGAGTTAAAACCATTTTTTTTTGCTATAAAATTACTTAGAACCCCCAAACATTATATATTCTTTTTTTCTAACACCCTAGAGAATAAAATGGTAGTCATTGCAATACTTTTTGTCGCACTGTATTTGTGCAGCGGTCGTACAAGCGCAGTTTTTTTGGAAAAAATACACTTTTTTGAGATAAAAAATAAGACAACAGTAAAGTTAGGCCAATGTTTTTCCCTATTGTGAAAGATAATGTTACGCCGAGTAAATTGATACCCAACATGTCATGCTTCAAAATTGCGCCCGCTTGTGGAATGGGACAAACTTTGGCACTTAAAAATCTCCATCGGCAAAGTTTAAAAATTTCTACAGGTTACCCGTTTTCAGTAACAGAGGAGATCTAGTGCTAGAATTATTACTCTCACTCTAACGATCGCGGTGATACCTCACATGTGTGGTTTGAACACATATGAACACACGGACGGAACTTACTTATGCGTTCGCGTCTGCGCGCGAACTCGGCGGGATGGGATGCTTTAAATTTTTTTTCTTTTTCTTATTTATTTTACTTTTTATTTTTACACTGTCCTTTAAAAAAAAAAAAGTGATCACTTTTATTCCTTTTACAAGAAATGTAAACATTCTAGGACCTCTTAAATATGAGATCTGGGGTCAAAAAGACATATTTACACTTAAATGCAAGAAAAAAAAAATAGAAAAAAAATGACGGTTTAAAAAAAAAATGTCTCCTTTAAGAGCATTGGGCGGAAGTGACTTGTGACGTCGCTTCCGCCCTGCAATGTTATTGAGCTGAGTGGGTGTCTTCAGCCTCTCACTAAGCTCACGGACACTGGGGGGGAAATGGACCAGATCATCTCTGCCGATACCGGCGGGTCCGGTAAGCAGAGGAGATGACGGGTAAAACGGCGGGAGGGTGTGGACACCTCTCCCCCGCTGACAAAAGTGATCTTGCGGCGAATCCACCGTGGAGACCGCTTATATCTTACACAGAATCGCCAGCAGAAAAAAACGATATCTCAATGGTGCCTGTAGCTGCAGGCACCATTCAGATATCACCACTCAAAGTCCAGGACATCATATGACATCCACCTAAGGAGAAGTGTTTAGAGGTAAGTTTCCCATAATGTGCTAGTATGCGATGCATACTAGCACATTATGCCTTTGCTTTGCAGGTAAGGACAAAAAAGGAAACACGTGCAGCGATATGCAACCGCTTTAAACCCGCACAGAGATCGCAGCTCCCCTTCAGATTCTATAACACCATATAGACTGCTGATGAAGTTCGCTCTCAGCATGAAAACAAATTTATGACTGAACACATATTTAGAATCCCCAAACGCTTAAAATTTCCCCAAAAAGTCACATCCAATTTTCCTGTAGAAGGTCATGTACTGACATTTCCAGGTCAGCGGAGAACTTTCCGTGCGCCTCTCTGAAGCCTCCCCGACCACAAGACTGTCAACAAGCGCTCTCGCCCTAATGTACAGAAAACAACATTAACAGGAGTCAGCGGCATGGACTGACGTTCCCAAATGTCTACATTTTGATTTATAGAGCGCCGGCATCACAAAGACGACTTTCTGTATTCAACATGAGCCGCCTATACCCGACCTACTGTATGTTTGGACGTTATGGGTTTACTTAACCACTTGTGTACCGGGAACTTTCACCCCCTTCCTGCCCAGGCCAATTTTACGCTTTCAGCGCTGTCACACTTTGAATGACAATTGCGCGGTCGTGCAACACTGCACCCATATGACATTTATATCATTATTTTTTCACACAAATAGAACTTTCTTTTGGTGGTATTTAATCACTGCTCGGGTTTTTATTTTTTTCTAAAGAAACAAATAAATACCGAACATGTTGAAAAAAAACAAAAACTTTTTCATAGTTCATTTTAAAATTTTGCAAACAGTTAATTTTCTCCTTCACTGATGTGCACTGATGAGACTGCACTGATGGGCACTGATAGGCACTGATGAGGCAGCACTGATGGGCACTGGTGAAGCTGCACTGATGAGGTGGCACTGATGAGGCGGCACTGGTCGGCACTGATGGGCACTGATAGGCTCTGATGAGGCGGCACTGATAGGCTCTGATGAGGCAACACTAATGGCCACTGATGAAGCTGCACTGATGAGACAGCACTGGTGGGCACTGATGAGGCAGCACTGGTGGGCACTGATGAGGCTGCACTGATAGGTGGCACTGATGGGCACTGTTAGGTGGCACTAATGGGCTCTGATATGCGGCACTGAAGGGCACTGAGAGGTGGCACTGATAGGTGGCACTGATGGGCACTGATAGGTGGCACTGGTGGGCACTGATTGGCAGCACTGGTGGGCACTGATAGGTAGCACTGGTGGCCACTGATTGGCAGCACTGGAGGGCACTGATAGGTGGCACTTATGGGCACTGATAGGTCGCACTGGTTGGCACTGATTAGCAGCTCTGGCGGGCACAGATTGGTCCCTGCAACAGAAGCCGGCTTTCTTCACACTGATTGTGAGAAGAAAAAAAGCCAATAACCCGCTTCTGTTTACTTCCATGATCAGCTGTCATTGGCTGATAGCTGATCACGTATTAAAGGGACGTCTATTGATGCTCTCCCGGGACTGGAAGCCCTGCCAATCAATGCCCATCAGTGCTTCATCATCAGTGCCCGGATCAGTGCTGCCTATGAGTGTCACCTACCAGTGCCCTTCAGTGCCACCTATCAGTGCTGCCCATCAGTGCCAACCATCACTGCCCATCAGTGCCACCCATCAGTGCCCCCTCTCAGTGCCCTTCAGTGCCTCCTCCTCAGTGCCACCTCATCAGTGCCCATCAGTGCTGCCTTATCAGTGCCCATCAGTGCAGCCTATCAGTGCCCATCAGTGCAGCCTATCAGTGTCCATCAGTGCAGCCTATCAGTGCAGCCTCATTAGCGCACATAAATGAAGGAGAAAAATTACCTGTTTTCAAAAATTTATAGCAAACTATGAAACTGTTTTGGTTTTATTTTCAAAATTTTCGGTCTTTTTTAATTTTTTAGCGAAAAATAAACAAACCAGCAGTGATTAAATACGACCAAAAGAAAACTCTATTTGTGGGAAAAAATATAAAAAATTAAAATCGGGCACCAAGTCAGGTCCATTAATATTGGGACATCGACACAATTCTAATCTTTTTGGCTCTATACACCACAACAATGGATTTAAAATGAAACGAACAAGATGTGCTTTAACTGCAGACTTTCAGCTTTAATTTGAGGGTATTTACATCCAAATCAGGTGAACGATGTAGGAATTACAACAGTTTGTATATGTGCCTCCCACTTTTTAAGGGACCAAATATAATGGGACAATTGGCTGCTCAGCTGTTCCATGGTCAGGTGTGTGTTATTCCCTCATTATCCCATTTACAAGGAGCAGATAAAAGGTCCAGAGTTCAGTTCAAGTGTGCTATTTGCATTTGGAATCTGTTGCTGTCAACTCTCAATATGAGATCCAAAGAGCTGTCACTATCAGTGAAGCAAGCCATCATTAGGCTGCAAAAACAAAACAAACCCATCAGAGAGATAGCAAAAACACTAGGTGTGGCCAAATCAACTGTTTGGAACATCCTTAAAAAGAAAGAACGCACCGGTGAGCTCAGCAACACCAAAAGACCCAGAAGACCACGGAAAACAACTGTGGTGGATGACCGAAGAATTCTTTCCCTGGTGAAGAAAACACCCTTCACAACAGTTGGCCAGATCAAGAACACTCTCCAGGAGGTAGGTGTATGTGTGTCAAAGTAAACAATCAAGAGAAGACTTCACCAGAGTGAATACAGAGGGTTCACCACAAGATGTAAACCATTGGTGAGCCTCAAAAACAGGAATGCCAGATTAGAGTTTGCCAAACAACATCTACAAAAGCCTTCACAGTTCTGGAACAACATCCTATGGACAGATGAGACCAAGATCAACTTGTAGCAGAGTGATGGGAAGAGAAGAGTATGGAGAAGGAAAGGAAACTGCTCATGATCCAAAGCATACCACCCCATCAGTGAAGCCTGGTGGTGGTAGTGTCATGGCGTGGGCATGTATGGCTGCCAATGGAACTGGTTCTCTTTTATTTATTGATGATGTGACTGCTGACAAAAGCCGCAGGATGAATTCTGAAGTGTTTCGGGCAATATTATCTGCTCATATTCAGCCAAATGCTTCAGAACTCATTGGACGGCGCTTCACAGTGCAGATGGACAATGACCCGAAGCATTCTGCGAAAGCAACCAGAGAGTTTTTTAAGGGAAAGAAGTGGAATGTTATGCAATGGCCAAGTCAATCACCTGACCTGAATCGGATTGAGCAGGCATTTCGCTTGCTGAAGACAAAACTAAAGGGAAAATGCCCCAAGAACAAGCAGGAACTGAAGACAGTTGCAGTAGAGGCCTGGCAGAGCATCACCAGGGATGAAACCCAGCGTCTGGTGATGTCTATGCGTTCCAGACTTCAGGCTGTAATTGACTGCAAAGGATTTGCAACCAAGTATTAAAAAGTGAAAGTTTGATTTATGATTGTTAATCTGTCCCATTACTTTTGGTCCCTTAAAAAGTGGGAGGCACATATACAAACTGTTGTAATTCCTACACCGTTCACCTGATTTGGATGTAAATACCCTCAAATAAAGCTGGAAGTCTGCAGTTAAAGCACATCTTGTTTGTTTCATTTCAAATCCATTGTGGTGGTGTATAGAGCCAAAAAGATTAGAATTGTGTCGATGTCCCAATCTTTATGGACCTGACTATAAAATACACATTTTTATCTATCAAAAAGTGTTTCACAGTGTTAAGCCTTTCATTCAATCTCTAAATTGCTGCATTTGTAAATTCCATGAGCTAATATAATGGAATAGTAGTGGTAAAAAAAGCACTTGCGGGTTTAACTAATCATTTTTTTGTTGTACAATTCTCCTTTAAGGGGGCATGGTGGGGGTTGTGTCCTATGACTACATACTTTTGCTGATAGGTGTCCCTCATTCCCATCTCAGAAAGTTGGGAGGTATGAGAATGTGTTATGGTGAAAAACCTCTAGACGTTACAACTCCTCTAACTCTTGTAAGCAGGGCTGGTGTAAGGATTTTTGACACCCTAGGCGAAACCTCATTTTGCTGCCCCCTTTGGCTCCGCCCCTGACCCCACCCCCTTTGCCCTGTCCATGCATATGACGGAGGTGGAGATTTTTGCATCGCCTCTCTACCTATTTCTTTAGCCGTGGTCCATAGGCCCTCATCTGTGCCTCTGGAGCCAGCCTAAATACAAATAATGGGGGCACCAGCTTGCTTCCTCATGCCAGCCATGAACCGCAGGTATATGGACAGGCTGGGGTAGTATATGGACAGGCTGGAGTAGTATATGTACAGGCTAGGGTAGTATATAGACAGGCTGGGGTAGTATAGGGGTAGTATATGGGTAGGGCCTGGGAGCCCTGGGCAGAAGTGCGCCCTAGGCGGCCTCCTACTCCGCCTAGTGGTAGAGCCGGCCCTGCCTGTAAGATGTGGACTGGGGCTATCATGGATCAAACTTGTTTCTCCAGCACATCCCAAGATGCTCAATTGCCTTGAGATCTGGAGAATTTGGAGGTCAAGCCAACATCACAAACTTGTGTTCCTCAAACCATTTTTGAATTCATCAGACCAGGACACCTTTTTCCATTGCTCCATGGTCCAGTTCTGATGCTTACGTGCCCATTGTAGGTGCTTTTGGCCAGGGAAATGGATCACCATGGGCACTCTGACCGGTTTGCAGGCACACAGCCCTGTATACAAAAAACTGTGTTCTGACACCTTTATATCGAAACCGGCAACAACCTTTTTCTGCAATTTGAGCTATGGTAGCTCTTCTATTAGATCAGATTACACAGGTCAGCCTTCATTCCCCATCAATAGGCCTTGGCCACCCATGACCCTGTTGCTGTTTCACCGGTTTTCCTACCTTGGACCACTATTGGTCGGTTCTGACCACTGCAGACCGGGAACATCCCACAAGAGTTGCAGTTTTGGAGTTGCTTTGATCCAGTCGTCTAGCCAATGGACCTTGTCAACATCACTAAAAACCTGACACTTGCCCATTTCTTCTGCTTTCACCACATCAATTTCAGGGACCGCATGTTCACTTGCTGCCTAAAATATCCCACCCATTTTTAGACGCTTTAAACACGATAATAATTGTTCTTCGTTTTACCTGTCAGTGATCATAATGTTATGCCTGATCAGTGTACAGTTGTGCTCATAAGTTTACATACCTTGGCAGAATTTAAGATTTCTTGTCCATTTTTCAGACATTATGACACAAAAACATTTCTTTCACTCATGGTTGGTGTTTGGCTGAAGCCATTTATTATCAATCAACTGTGTTTACTTGTTTTAAATCATAATGACAACAGAAACTACCCAAATGACCCTGATCAAAAGTTTGCATACCCTGGTGATTTTGGCCTGATAACATGCACACAAGTTGACACAAAGGGTTTGAATGGCTATTAAAGGTAACCAACTTCACCTGTGATCTGTTTGCTTGTAATTAGTGTGTGTGTGTATAAAAGGACAATGAGTTTCTGAACTCCTGACAGACCCTTGCATCTTTCATCCAGTGCTGCACTGACGCTACTGGATTCTGATTCATGGGGAAAGCAAAGGAATTATCAAAGGATCTGCGGGAAAAGGTAGTTGAACTGTATAAAACAGGAAAGGGATATAAAAAGATATCCAAGGAATTGTGAATGCCAATCAGCAGTGTTCAAACTCTAATCAAGAAGGTGAAAATGAGGGGTTCTGTTGAAACCAAACCACAGTCAGGTAGACCAACTAAAGTTTCAGCCACAACTGCCAGGAAAATTGTTTGGGATGCAAAGAAAATCCCACAAATAACTTCAGGACTCTCTGAAAACATGTGGTGTGGCTGTTTCAAGATGCACAATAAGGAGGCACTTGAAGAAAGATGGGCTGCATGGTCAAGTCGCCAGAAGAAAGCCATTACTACGCAAATGCCACAAAGTATCCCACTTACAATACACCAAACAGCACAGAGACAAGCCTCAAACCTTCTGGCACAAAGTGATTTGGAGTGATGAGACCAAAATTGAGCTTTTATGCCACAACCATACACGCTACATTTGGAGAGGAGTCAACAAGGCCTGTGAAACACGGAGGTGGATCGCTGATGTTTTGGGGATGTGTGAGCTACAAAGGCACAGGAAATTTGGTCAAAATTGATGGCAAGATGAATGCAGTATGCTATCAAAAAATACTGGAGGAAAATTTGCATTCATCAGCCAGGAAGCTGCACATGGTACGTACTTGGACATTCCAACATGACAATGATCCAAAACACAAGACCAAGTCGACCTGTCATTGGCTACAGCAGAATAAAGTGAAGGATCTGGAGTGGCCATCTCAGTCTCCTGATCTCAATATCATTGAGCCACTCTGGGGAGATCTCAAACATGCAGTTCATGCAAGACAGCCCAAGAATTTCCAGGAACTGGAGGCTTTTTGCCAAGAGGAATGGGCAGCTTTGCCATCTGAGAAGATAAAGAGCCTCATCCACAAATACCACAAAAAACTTCAAGCTGTCATTGATGCTAAAGGGGGCAATACATGGTATTGAGAACTGGGGTATGTAAACTTTTGATTAGGGTCATTTGGGTAGTTTCTGTTGTCATAAAAAAAGTAAACACAGTTGATTGATAATAAATGGCTTCAGCCAAACACTAAACATGAGTGAAAAATGTTTTTGTGTTCTCATTCGTATTCTCTGAAAAATGGACAAGAAATCATAAATTCTGCCAGGGTATGTAAACTTATGAGCACAACTGTATATAGAAAACATACATATCTGTGAGCATTATTGGTAGAGCTCTATCCCAAGGTGATAATTAACCAAAAATCATCAATGTAACAGCAACTCTTTTGCTTTCTTTTCTTTTTTTTTTGGAGCCGATGTCATTCTAGAACCAGCTTCTTTTCTTCTTTTTCTTCTCTGCAGACCCCAAATATTATATTTTGGATGGACGTTTTAATCCTGGCAATGTAAAAATAGCCAATATTTATATTTTTGTTAGAGTTCCCCCGCAATGCAGCTATTTTCCCCCCTGCGGTTCTCTCTTGTGGCAGGTGGTTAGACCACAATATTGACTCTCTGGTTGGCACAAAGGATTCTGGGAAGGAGCTTTAAATGAATGGATGGAGTGTACCATGTTAGGACGTAAAAGTTTTAATCTGTTGCGGCGAACTTAAAAGGTTTCTTTTTCTGGGCTTTCCACCAATGTCTTAGAGGATATTGTGAACTATATTTACTAAACTGTCCTGAGATGTGTCTTGAAACAGAAAGACAGCATGAGCAGTGGGCCGGGGCCCGGTGTACTTGTTTCATGCTATGCTTTGTGAAGTATTGTAGATGCAGCCATTGGATACAAGAGCATGACCAATGAGGGTTTTGCAACAATGACCCTAGTGCAGTCAAGCAGAAGTGCCAACCACTAAGCCACGCTGCTGCCCACCACCAGGCCTCTACTTGGGTGGCACACAAACCCCCGCATGCAGCAGTTTGACATTATTTGTACAGTTGCTGGGCAGTGATCTCCAGCAGTCTCATGTAACATATCCCCATATTGACTCTTGTAGCATGTTTCCACTCAGCAACCAGTCTTGTAGTCTGTCTGCAGTCTCTGACCATCTCCTGCAATATGTCTGAAATCTCTAACCATCAACAATAGTAAGTCTGCAGTCTCTAACCATCTCTTGTAACATGTCTGCAGTCTCTAACCATCTCTTGTAACATGTCTGCAGTCTCTAACCATCTCTTGTAACATGTCTGCAGTCTCTAACCATCTCTTGTAACATGTCTGTAGTCTCTGACCATCTCTTGTAACATGTCTGTAGTCTCTAACCATCTCTTGTAACATGTCTGCAGTCTCTAACCATCTCTTGTAACATGTCTGCAGTCTCTAACCATCTCTTGTAACATGTCTGTAGTCTCTGACCATATTCTTTAGTATTTCTGCAATCTCTGGCCATCTCTTGTAGCATGTCTGCAGTCTCTAACCATCTATTTTAACATTTCTGCATTTAGTGATCATCTCTTGTAGAATGTCTACAGTCTTTCACCATGCCCTGTAACCTGTCTGTGGTGTGTAATCATCTCCTGTAATATTTCTGCTGTTTCTGGCTATCTCCTGTAATTTTTCTACTCTTTCTGACCATCCCATGTAATATCTCTACTGTCTCTGACCATCTCATGTAATATCTCTGCTGTCTCTGACCAGCTCATATAACATCTCTGCTGTCTCTGACCATCTCCTGTAGTATGTCTGCTGTCTCTAGCCATCTCCTGTAATTTTTCTACTCTTTCTGACCATCCCATGTAATATCTCTACTGTCCCTGACCAGCTCATGTAATATCTCTGCTGTCTCTGACCATCTCCTCTAGTATGTCTGCAGTCTCTATTTCCTTTAGTATTTCTGCAGTCTCTGACCATCTCTTGTAGCATGTCTGCAATCTCTAGCCATCGCTCTTAACATTTCTTATCTTTTAGTGATCATCTCCTGTAGAATGCCTACAGTCTTTGAAAATCTTCGGTAACATATCTGAAGTCTCTGACCATTTCCTGTAACCTGTCTGTGGTGTGTAATCATCTCCTGTAATATTTCTGCTGTCTCTGACCATCTCATCATATAATATCTCTGCTGTCTCTAGCCATCTCCTGTAATTTCTCTACTCTTTCTGACCATCCCATGTAATATCTCTTCTGTCTCTGACCATCTCATGTAATATTTCTGCTGTCTCTGACCAGCTCATGTAATATCTCTGCTGTCTCTGACCATCTCCTATAGTATGTCTGCTGTCTCTACCCATCTCCTGTAATTTCTCTACTCTTTCTAACCATCCCATGTAATAACTCTACTGTCTCTGACCATCTCATGTAATATCTCTGCTGTCTCTGACCATCTCATGTAATATCTCTGCTGTCTCTGACCAGCTCATGTAATATCTCTGCAGTCTCTAACCATCTCCTTTAGTATTTCTGCAGCCTCTGGCCATCTCTTGTATCATGTCTGTAGTCTCTAGCCATCACTTTTAACATTTCTGATCTTTTAGTGATCAACTACTGTAGAA
Source organism: Glandirana rugosa (assembly GCA_018402905.1). Classification (NCBI taxonomy): domain Eukaryota; kingdom Metazoa; phylum Chordata; class Amphibia; order Anura; family Ranidae; genus Glandirana; species Glandirana rugosa. Next base: position 782,745 of record BLSH010481670.1, read on the forward strand.
TGCCTGCAGTCTTTGAAAATCTTCGGTAACATATTTCAAGTCTCTGACCATTTCCTGTAACACGACTGCAGTCTTTAACCACCTCCTTTAGTACCTCTGAAGTCTTTGACCATCTCCTGTGGCATGTCTGCAGTCTTTAACCATGTCCTGTAACCTGTCTGTGGTCTGTAATCATCTCCTGTAATATCTCTGCTGTCTCTGGCAATCTCATGTAATATCTCTGCTGTCTCTAGCCATCTTATATAATATCTCTGTTGTCTCTGACCACCTCCTGTAATATCTCTACTGTCTCTGACCATCTCATGTAATATCTCTGCTGTCTCTGACCATCTCTTGTAATATCATTTTTGTAAAGTGCTGCGCAAACTGCTGGCGCTATATAAATCCTGTATAATAATAATAATATATCTGCTGTCTCTGACCATCTTATGTAATATCTCTGCTGTCACTGACCATCTCCTGTAATATCTCTGCTGTCTCTGACTATGTCCTGTAATATCTCTGCCCGATCTGACCATCTCATGTAATATCTCTGCAGTCTCTGGCCATCTCATGTAGCATGTCTACAGTCTCTAACCATCTCTTGTAACATGTCTGCAGTCTCTAACCATCTCCTTTAGTATTTCTGCAGTCTCTGGCCATCTCTTGTAGCATGTCTGTAGTTTCTAACCATCTATTTTAACATTTCTGCGTTTAGTGATCATCTCCTGTAGAATGTCTGCAATCTTTGACAATCTTCTGTAACATATCTCTAGTCTCTGACCATTTCCTGTAACATGACTTCAGTCTTTAACCACCTCCTTTAGTATCTCTGCAGTCTTTGACCATCTCCTGTAGCATGTCTGCAGTCTTTAACCATTTCCTGTAACCTGTCTGTGGTCTGTAATCATCTCCTGTAATACCTCTGCTGTCTCTGACCATCTCATGTAATATCTCTGCTGTCTCCCACCATCTCCTGTAATATCTCTGCCGTCTCTGACCATTTCATGTAGCATGTCTGCAGTCTCTAACCATCTCATGTAACATGTCTACATCACTGACCATCTCCTGTAGAATGCCTGCAGTCTTTGACAATCTCCTGTAACATGTCTGCAGCTTCTGACCATCTTCTGTAACACATCTTCAGACTCTAACCATCTCCTGTAATATCTTTGCAATCTATGACCAAATTCTGTAGCATGTCTGCAGTCTCTGACCGTCTCTTGTAGTATATCACCAGCCTCTAACTATGCCCAGTAGTATGTAAGCAGTCTCTGACCATCCTTTGTAACATTTCAGAAGTCTCTGACTATCTCTTGTAGTACATCCGCAGCCTCTGACCATGTTCTGTAGTAACTCTTGAGTCTCTGACATTCTTCTGTAGTATTCCTGCAATCTCTGAGCATCTCCTGTAGTATTTCTGCAGTCTCTAACAGTTTTCTGTATACTGTATATACTAAATATTACATGCAGCCCCTTGGTGATATCAGGAGCCACATTTATGGCTTGCTATACTTTGTGAGGTGACCGTCACGGGCTCAGACACTGCAGGTTAGTGTTCTTTAGAATATGATGTAGCAAATAGTGAAACAATAGATATATATTAGAACTTACTGACTTGGTGGTGGAGTCTACAACTAGTATAATTGCTTTAGCATTCTTGCCAGCATTAGCTACACATCATCATTCTTGTAGCGCCCCTAGTGGCAGATTATTCAGTCTGTTCCCGAGCTGGGGCCTACTGTTTAACTTTCCAGTGATGCAGGGTCTGAGACACTGGTACCATTACTCTGACTCTGCACTCTTCAGCCTATATGTGATGTCAGGAAACAATTTAGTTGTAAGGTGCCCCAAAGTCTGTGGTTGCAGGTCTGGTCCACTAGAGGTTCTGCCGGACACCTGACCCAAAAGTCACCAGGATCGTGGGCTACAAGGTGTGTAGTACAAACAGGTGGTTAGACCACAATATTGACTCTCTGGTTGGCACAAAGGATTCTGGGAAGGAGCGTTAAATGAATGGATGGAGTGTACCATGTTAGGACGTAAAAGTTTTAAAATGTTGCGGCGAACTTAAAAGGTTTCTTTTTCTGGGCTTTCCACCAATGTCTTAGAGGATATTGTGAACTATATTTACTAAACTGTCCTGAGATGTGTCTTGAAACAGAAAGACAGCATGAGCAGTGGGCCGGGGCCCGGTGTACTTGTTTTATGCTATGCTTTGTGAAGTATTGTAGATGCAGCCATTGGATACAAGAGCATGACCAATGAGGGTTTTGCAACAATGACCCTAGTGCAGTCAAGCAGAAGTGCCAACCACTAAGCCACGCTGCTGCCCACCATCAGGCCTCTACTTGGGTGGCACACAGAACCCCGCATGCAGCAGTTTTGAGCATTATTTGTAACATATCCCCAAATTGTTTCTTGTAGCATGTTTCCACTCAGCAACCAGTCTTGTAGTCTGTCTGCAGTCTCTGACCATCTCCTGCAATATGTCTGAAATCTCTAACCATCAACAATACTAAGTCTGCAGTCTCTAACCATCTCTTGTAACATGTCTGCAGTCTCTAACCATCTTCTTTAGTATTTCTGCAGTCTCTGGCCATCTCTTGTAGAATGTCTGCAGTCTTTAACCATGCCCTGTAACCTGTCTGTGGTGTGTAATCATCTCCTGTAATATTTCTGCTGTCTCTGACCATCTCATCATAGAATATCTCTGCTGTCTCTAGCCATCTCCTGTAATTACTCTACTGTGTCCGACCATCCCATGTAATATCTCTACTGTCTCTGACCATCTCATGTAATATCTCTACTGTCTCTGACCATCCCATGTAATATCTCTACTGTCTCTGACCATCCCATGTAATATCTCTACTGTCTCTGACCATCTCAAGTAATATCTCTGCTGTCTCTAACAATCTCTCTCTTGTACTGTGTCTGCAGTCTCTAACCATCTTCTTTAGTATTTCTGCAGCCTCTGGCCATCTCTTGCAGCATGTCTGCAGTCTCTAACCATCTATTTTAACATTTCTGCATTTAGTGATCATCTCCTGTAGAATGTCTGCAGTCTTTAACCATGCCCTGTAACATGTCTGTGGTGTGTAATCATCTCCTGTAATATCTCTGCTGTCTCTGACCACCTTCTGTAATATCTCTGCTGTCTCTGACCAACTCCTGTAATATCTCTACTGTCTCTGACCATCTCCTGTAATATCTCTACTGTCTCTGACTATCTCCTGTAATATCTCTACTGTCTCTGACCATCTCATGTAATATATCTACTGTCTCTGGCCATCTCATGTAATATCTCTGCTGTCTCTGACCATCTCCTTTAATATCTCTACTGTCTCTGACCATCTCATGTAATATCTCTGCAGTCTCTGGCCCTCTCTTGTAGCATGTCTACAGTCTCTAACCATCTCTTGTAACAAGTCTGCAGTCTAACAATCTCTCTCTTGTAACATGTCTGTAGTCTCTAACCGTCTCCTTTAGTATTTCTGCAGCCTCTGGCCATCTCTTGCAGCATGTCTGCAGTCTCTAACCATCTATTTTAACATTTCTGCGTTTAGTGATCATCTCCTGTAGAATGTCTGCAATCTTTGACAATCTTCGGTAACATATCTCTAGTCTCTGACCATTTCCTGTAACACGACTGCAGTCTTTAACCATTTCCTGTAACCTGTCTGTGGTCTGTAATCATCTCCTGTAATATTTCTGCTGTCTCTGACCATCTCATGTATTATCTCTGCTGTCTCTGACCATCTCATGTAGCATGTCTGCAGTCTCTAACAATCTCATGTAACATGTCTACGTTCACTGACCATCTCCTGTAGAATGCCTGCAGTCTTTGATAATCTCCTGTAACATGTCTGCAGCTTCTGACCATCTTCTGTAACACATCTTCAGACTCTAACCATCTCCTGTAATATCTCTGCAGTCTATGACCAAATTCTGTAGCATGTCTGCAGTCTCTGGCCATCTCCTGTAGTCATAGGTGTGCACAGCCTATTGCATTAGGGTGTGCACCTCAAAGCTCAAAGCCACAGTGAATGGTGGGTGTGACCAAATTGCATTTACAGTGGGAGGGACGGGGTTAAGTAATTAAAAAAAAAGCCTTCATGTACCCATAAAATATGCTTTTGGTCTTCCCTCTCCTCAGTAGGGTGCTTTCACGCCCATGCCATGCGGTTTCCTCTGGGATTCAGCCTGGATTGGTGAAACACCGGGATTTTATTCAAATCTTAGGATGGTCAAGCCCAATTCAAAGGCAATTGGGAGTTAAGTGCATGAGATGATTAGGGTGTGCCCAGGCACATTCAGCACACCCTGTGCGCACGTCTATGTCTGTAGTATATCAGCAGCCTCTAACTATGCCCAGTAGTATGTAAGCATCCTTTGTAACATCTCAGAAGTCTCTGACTCTCTCTTGTAGTACATCCGCAGCCTCTGACCATCTTCTGTAGTAACTCTTCAGTCTCTGATATTCTTCTGTAGTATTCCTGCAATCTCTGAACATCTCCTGTAGTATTTATGCAGTCTCTAACAGTTTTCTGTATACTGTATATACTAAATATTACGTACAGCCCCTTGGTGATATCAGGAGCCACATTTATGGCTTGCAATACTTTGTGAGGTGACCGTCACGGGCTCAGACACTACAGGTTAGTGTTCTTTAGAATATGATGTAGCAAACAGTGAAACAATAGATATATATTAGAACTTACTGACTTGGTGGTGGAGTCTACAACTAGTATAATTGCTTTAGCACTCTTGCCAGCATTAGCAACACATCATCACTCTTGTAGCGGCCCTAGTGGCAGATTATTCAGTCTGTTCCTGAGCTGGGGCCTACTGTTTAACTTTCCAGTGATGCATGGTCTGAGACACTGGTACCATTACTCTGACTGCACTCTTCAGTCTATATGTGATGTCAGGAAACAACTTAGTTGTAAGGTGCCCCAAAGTCTGTGGTTGCAGATCTGGTCCATTAGAGGTTGTGCCGGACACCTGACCCAAAAGTCACCAGGATCGTGGACTACAAGGTGTGTAGTACAAACAGGGAAACCATCATCACCACCAGGCCAGCTAACCTACCTTCACCAGGCCACCACCCATCTCCTGACAAAGCCAATTGCAGAGTCTTTACTGCCCCAGGTGTAGGCTACCCATATATACACAGGAATAGTGTGGTCCAGATAGGGAACCCATCATCACCGCCCCCAGGCTGGCCAACCTCACTTCACCAGGCTACAACCCATATTCTGACAGAGTCAGTTCCAGTGTCTTCAATCTGCCAGGTAAAGGCTACCCAGAGATCCACAGGAATAGCATTGTCCAGACAGGGAACCTATCATCACCACCAGGCTGGCAGACTTATCTTCACCAAGCCGCCACCCTTCTCTTGACTGAGCTAATCACAGTGCCTTCACTGCCCCAGGGGTAGGCTACCCATAGATCCACAGGAATTGTGTGGTCCAGTTTAGGCCATTATCGCCATCAGGCTGGCTGATCTGTCTTCACCAGGCCACAATCCATCTCCTGACTGAGGCAATCCTAATGTCTTCACTCCACCAGGTATAGGCTACCCAGAGATCCACAGGAATAGCATTGTCCAGAGAGAGAGAACCAATCATCACTGCCAGGCTGGCTGACTTACCTTCACCAGGCCATCACCAATCTCTTGACTGACCCAATCTCAGTGTCATCAGTATGTCAGGTATAGGCTGCCCACAGATCCGCAGGAAGAGCGTGGTCCAGATAGGGAACCCATTATCACCGCCAGGCTTGCCAACCTAACTTCGCCAGGCCACAACCCATCTCCTGACTGAGCCAGTCCCAGTGTTGTCACTCTGCCAGGTATAGCCTACCCTGAGATCCACAGGAATAGTATTGTCCAGACAGGGAACCTATGATCACCGCCAGGCTGACTGACTTACACTCACCAGGCCACCACCCATCTCTCCACTTAGCTTAGTGTCTTTACCATGCCAGGTATAGGCAACAGGACCAGTATGGTCCAGACAGGGAACCCATCATCACTGCCAGGATGGCTGATTTACCTTTCCAAGGTAACCACCCATCCCTTGATGGAGCCAATAGTAGTGTCATCATTACGCCAAGTGTAAACCACCCATAAATTCAGAAGAATGGTGAGAATGATAGGTAGGGAAGAGAAGAGGAGATCCCTAGAGGGAACTAAGAGAACAACACTCTACACCCACCATGGATCTGTAACAGGACCTTACATACTGGACCAGCTTCCTGATAGTGATGATGGTGGTCCATGCCTGTGCAATGTGTGTAATCTACTCCAGGGCTTCACATGATATTGTCAGTGCATGACTAAGGCATACCAGATGTTGTAAATAACCTGCCATTTTAGACCGCTATGACCTTATAACTAAATAGTAAAACCAACGCACTTTGGAGTAAAAATTGGCCGTAGTGGCCATATATAACAATAAACAACATATGAACATTCCTTTGAACATAAATATAATAACAATAATGATAATGACCAAGGTTGATGATCATTGGAGGCACTAACGAAATCAACCACAAATTTGTGTCTGTGGAACCACTTATATGTCCTCAGTCGCAGAACACTGGCTCGAGGAAAATCCCAAATTTCAGCAGACACCTCCATTTCCACAAATTCCCAGTTAACTCACCGTTAACTGGGATTACACCGAGGACGCCATACCATAGACGGGTCCTTACTCTGATGTTACACAGAAAATTTGGATGCCTCCAAAGACCCCAACCGCCATGCCACAACAACCACCAACAAGTCTATCATCCACAGGGTGGGAGTGTGGGAAAGTTTTCTCGTCTTCCATTGCCTTGAAGTGATCGCTGACCTTCATGTGCCACCTCTACAATGTTGCTGTCCCACCCCAAACTTCAATCCCTTCAATCAAGGTATGTAATACTACCCAACACTGGACCATATCGTTTTAACCCAATAGCTCCTGTACTCCCCTGCTAGCCCAGTCATGCCAGCCCTTTGCCTGTTTTTTCTTTTTTTTGTTTTGGACCTATCTAGTGCATGACTGGCAGACAGTTTTCACCCCATAGCAGGAGGTGTCTGAACAAGGTTTTTCATGGCAGGATCACCAGGTATTATTTCCTTAAAAGCTGCAAATTTAAAAAGATTGACTACAACTTTTGGAATGACAATATCCTGTTAAAGCTCATAGAGATTTTAGTGATCGGGTTTTAGATCCACTATGACTGCTTCCCTTATACACAAAGAAGGAAACAGAAGTTAAAGTCCAAAATGACAACAAAGTTCGCATTTCCTGAGCGAGAGGTGCTTTTAATTTCTTGGTGTTATTTTCCAGAAGTGAGCGTTACAAGCTAAACTCGGTGTGTGCAATGGAAAAGTGAGCTGTTCTGTTTGTGCCCCTCGTTGGGATGCAGAACATGAAGCATACACAGCTCCCTCTATGTGAGACAAGGCTTTTTTTATGTACCGTATCCCACGGCTGCCAAATGCTCACGCTGGCATCGCCGCGGGCCGCTGACATCAATATCTGACATGGCCGGAGCCAGCCGAGAATCTCAAAGACGTGCTTGTTAGTCGCCCTCCTTGATGAACTGAGCTCATTTAAGACGAAAACAGATTGCCGTGTTGCTGAGCTGTTTGATAAATGAGGCTTGCAAGTGAGGAGGCATAATTTTAATGGTTGAGGGGGGAAAACTGCAGTAAGCTATAAGACAATATGGATTCATCTGTGTGCCCGTTAAAAAAAAAAAAATTAAATGGGGCTGAAAAAACTTTGGGGTACACACAAAGAAAACTAAAGACTGTTCCATCAAAACCTTTAGCACTTGGAATATTGCTTGACTACACTCATTGCTTAAGTGTATCTAAAGCAAACCTTTGTTTAGTTTAGATGGAGTATGGAAGCATTAGAACCCCTGTTAGGTTTTTATAGCTTGGTATAATGGTGGAGGTGAGGAACACTGGACTACTCAGTACATTGTAAAGTGAGTGATACTTGGAAATTGCTAGGCAACTCTTTAGTCTCGGGGACCCTTTTGGATTGGTAGGTGGCTCTTTAGTCCCAGGTACCCTTTTGGGATTGTGGAAGGAGATTGAAGGATAAAAGCTTGACTGGTAAGAGTTCAGAATGAGCATTATTTGTATTCAACAAGGTAAGCCAACACATTTCAGGGGATGTAAGGGTCGTCCTTCATCAGAAATGGAGAAATAGAGGGTTATTGTCTGGTCTCGGAATCAGTTAAACCAATGGTTGCTGAGGACGGTTGTGTCACATGTTCTAGCTGAAGTCCTGCAAAGGTGGGCTGCACTCCACTCAAACATTGTATCATGAAAAAGACTCCGGATGTTGCTTTTAACTGTTGTCTAGATTGGACAAGTGCACACTGCCTTCTTTGCTGTACTCATATGCATTTCTGGACACCTGACCATCACACCTATTTGAGCTTTTTGAACATTTCATTTCAAAACCATGAGCATTAATATGGCATTGACTCCCCTTTGTGGCTTTAGCAAACATTGCTTCCAGGGGAGGCTGGGCCATGGCCTCCCTTCTCCCATGCCTCCAGCCTGCTGCAGATCCTTTAACCTCTCGCAGTGCCTTCCAGCTCCCGCAGTGGCCCACTTTGCTCCCAAGCCACCTGAGAGCCCTCAACCTCCACAATGTCATTCAGCCTTTCACAATGCCCCCCAGAGTGCCCCAGAGCCACGGCCCTCCATAGTGCCCCCAACCTCCCACAGTGTCCCACAGTGCCTCCCCCCAAGCTTCCTTCAGAAACCTTATTTCCTTCAGGGCCACCAAGTCTGTTGCAGATTCCCCTAATCCCCACCAGAACCTTCATCCACTCACAGTGACACCCAGCTTCATCCAAAGCCTTCCAGCATTTTAATACATGTTTTGCATTCCTGTAATTTTATTGCATGAGTATAAACTTTATTTTTTACTATTGGGGCACGGAAAGTTGGGGAAAAGTTGAGAAACCCTGATCTAAAAGATACAGCGCTGCTTCAAATCCTTGAGGTCAAGGAGCTCACAAAGGGTCATGGCAGGAATACATTTATGGTCCTTACGTCCATTACATTACGGAGTTCCACAGGGCTCCATTTTGTCACCAATATTATTTGCCATGTGTGATACCAAAGGGAAAGGTCATCCGGCACCATGGTTTTAGCTACCATTTCTTTGCAAAGGACACATAACTCTGCCTGTCCTTCAAACAATACCCTGGTGACCCATTAACCAAGATCAACAGGGGTCCTACTGGCATACAAGAGTGGATAAACTGTAACTGGCTAAAACTGAACTCCTGAAAAGACAGAAGAGATTTGTTAAGGATAGAGTTTGCAATATGGTTGCAAACAAATCCAGCTGGTTTAAGCCATGGTTATACAAATCTTAGAAATCATGGAAATTGACCTATCGATTAAGCAACAGGTATCAGTGGCCATCAAGTCCTATCTGCACCATCTTAGGAATATTATGAGAATCCAATCCAAATTCTGATTCTAGAAGAGGATTGGCAAAAAGAATCAATCATAAAGATTGGATCACTGCAACTTCCTCTAGTAGGGTCTCCCTGAGAAATAACTACATTTTTTTTGCAGCATGTACAGAATGCAGCATCCAGGCTGTTCACTGAGAAACCCAATTGCTGCCACATCACCCCAATGTTCTCTCCTTACACTGGCTTCCAATCAAATGGAAGATGTTTAAAATCAGCCTGCTCACTTCTAAAGCCATTGGGGCTAATTTCTATGGATTGGGAAGGAAAGAGGTTTCCCCCAAAACTACCACCTTGTGACAGAAGAACACTGTGTCCTACGCCTGTCTATCCTTTACTCCCATATAGGAGTAACCCAACAGCTATTTTGCTATGGAAATCAATGCTCTTCCCACTGATACCAACGATTCCTTTCACTGACACCAGCAATGGGATACTAGACATGTACGGTTCGTTTTGTTTCGAATTGATATTCGGATGAATTTTTCATTATTCGGAGATAATGATTATGATAATGATTCGGATATCTGAATCACACAAAGTTTACCGAATAACGAAACAAAATTTGTCCGAATTTCCAAAATTCGAATTGAAATTTGTATCGAATTTTACATCGCATTCCATTTGAATTTGAACTGTAAACATACTTCTGAATTCAAAGACTGTGTGTGTTATTAGAGTACCATTTCGAAATAATGCAGTTTTTTTTTTTAAGCCAAAGGTGAATAACTAGATTAACGTATCAAACGCATTCCCTCCAGTAACACCAATGATGGGGCACTATTCCTTCCAGTGACACCAATGATGGGGCACTATTCCTTCCAGTGACACCAATGATGGGGCACTATTCCTCCCACTAACGCCAATGATGGAGCACTATTCCTTCCAGTGACACCAATGATGGGGCACTATTCCTCCCACTGACGCCAATGATGGAGCGCTATTCCTGCCAGTGACACCAATGATGGGGCACTAGTCCTCCTCCTACTGACCTCATGCTCTATGTAATATTTTTACTCCCACTGACCACCAAGCCCGAAGCATTATTTTACTCCCATAGACGCCAGGACATTTTCTAGGCTGCTTTCCAGAGCGTGCCACTGTCCTATAATACCAGAAAAAAAGAAAATGGGGGGAAAACCCCAAGAAATGATGGACTTTGTGGGCACACCACGAGACCACACATACTACAACATTAAAAGTTTGTAATTGTTTATATGAAAAATTCATTAAAAGACACAGTCTTAAAAGTATTGAGAAATTTCAACAATAAGAGCAAACAACCCTGGTTGAGCACCATATATGATGACCTCTAGACCAAATCAGGTGTGGTCAACACAATACATGATACCATAATAGGCACAAATGTTCATGTGGGGTAGGTCGACGCATTTCGCTTGAAAAAGCTTCCTCAGGACCTCTCACACCGTTGGTTGAGGTTGCTTAGATAGAAGAGAAGAACATAATTCCATAAATTCCATATTTTGATATAATGTTATACAGTACATTCTATGACAGTTTATCAATCTCATGCATGTTCTCATCTGTAAAGCATACAGTTAGCTGTCTGTGCTCCCAGGACATACTCAGGGGGGCGGTCACAGGGGGCTATGTGGCACGTAGAGGAATGTATACTTGAGGCCTGGATCTATACGAAGATTGTATTAGTATAGACTAATATTATGAATATCACTTTAAATGTCTATATGGATTAAAGCATAAAGCAATACCTGATAGGGATTGCAGGGCACTTCCACTGGCCACAGTCCAGCCTCCCTAAAGCCTGAAGGACCATAAACTGGCACTTTGATGAGAAGGTTTGGAGACCCCAGATCTAGTCTGTGTAACCATGTTGTTAGATTATACTACAGTTTCACATATAAAAAGGTTCTAAGCGGAGTTCCTCTTTAAAGAAGCACCTATAATACTATACAGAGCTCCTGTTGAAGGTGAATAGCGGAGAGGCAATGTGATGCAGGTGTACTTTGGTCGCAGTCAGAAGAGACCATCAATGCTCTAGTGTATAGTCTTATTTTTTTTTTTCTTTCAGGAATGAGAACGGTCAAACATCCCCTGGAAAAATCCGCGCTCTGTTCCGGGGCCACAACAAGCCTTGAACATGCTCTTTATCAGCACAATCTGCCTCAGGTACAGCAAATTAAGGTTGGCTGCAATGCTTTTGTAAATGCTGCCAAAGCAAACAGCTGCAGGAGGACCAGCAAAGAGCCCCTTATGGCTCCTCCATCTGGGGGGGAGGACTGCGTCATCGCTCCTACTTTCCCGGGACTCAATTTGGTCTCATTGCTGGCAAACAGAGGCGGCAGTCAGGAGCGACCCCAGGAGAAAGAGCTGTGAAATGGCATTGTAACATTTCATAATCAGCTGTAATGGCATTGGCTTGACGGATGGACCGTATTAGTTTATATAAAGTCAATTAGAGCGCCTCGCGGGTGGCGTTTAGCATGTCGTTAATTTGCCAACGGCACGCACATAAATATAATTATTTCATGTTTATACAATGCATTGAGAAATATAAAGATCTATTTATTAGACAGCCTGTTGAGGTGGACATACAGTTGTGTTCAAAATTATTCAACCCCCACTGAAATTGATTGTTTTGGTCGGTTTGACATTGATTATGATCATTCAGTCATCCTGCTTACAATTAAATCAAAGAGGCACGTGTGGGTCAGACAAATATAACATAACATTTATAATGAAATAACCACAAATGTCTTTTCTGAGCTCACATCATTATCAGTTTTATTCAACCCCCAAGTGACATTCAATCTTAGTACTTAGTACAACATCCTTTTACAGTTATAACAGCTTTTAAACGTGAAGCATAGCTTGACACAAGTGTCTTGCAGCGATCTACGGGTATCTTCGCCCATTCATCATGGGTAGTGTTGAGCGAACCCGGACTGTAACGTTCGGGTCCGTACCGAACTTTCGGGTGTCCGTGGCACGGACCCGGACCCGGACATTTCAAAAATCGTTCGGGTTCGGTCCGGGGTTCTGCTATTTTATTCCACGTGTTGAGAAGCTGCAGGGCAGCCAATCAACAAGCGTTTCACTGGTTTGCCCTTAGAAGCCATCACAGCCATGCCTACTAATGGCATGGCTGTGATTGGCCAGTGCAT